>QANZ01021020.1:0-16225 GCA_003254925.1 Chamaecrista fasciculata | reverse complement strand
AAAAAAAATTTTCCATATACGTGTTTGAAATTTAATATTCAAATTTAATCATAATCATTGTCCAATCACATTAATTAGGTAAAAATCATCTCACTCCTATATTATTTTTTTGATGACATCTCACTTCTATATTATAAACGCACAGAAATGGCCACATACCACATTTATTTTATTTTAAAGATTTTTTTTAGTTAAGTTTAGTTTGATTAAATTTTTATAGTTGCCTATAAAACGTACCTTATGACCAATTTAAAAAGATTTATCTTATTAAATTTAGAATTTTAAATTTCTAAACTACCTACGTACGTAGCTAGGTAATAAACTAAGAATTAATAAGGATAACCCCGTGTAAGAATTAGGGTATGAATATTAGGGAAGAAAATTATTAGCAAATCATTGTCATAAGACTGCGTTAACATGAAAAACCTTGAATCGGAAACACGATGCGCCTAATACCTGGGCACGAATTTAAGACACATCTAAAAATTAGTCAAAGAACCACAATACTTGGTACAGCCGTTAATTGAAAAGCTAAATGGTAGTTTCCCGCGTATCTCCTTGATTATTGCAGCAACTTCACGACCAATGTAGTAAACTCTTTTAGAACACATACTGTCATTGTCGTATAATTTGCTATAGTAGTTTGAAAATACACATCTTCCTTCCGAGTAACAAATAAATTCTAGGTTCGCTGAAACGGGATTAAGTGCTAAAATTCTTTCCCACCAACCGGTATTGACTGATTTATCTACTAAGCGCCAAACTTCATACGAATAATAAGGAGCCCCACCAAAACGGGTTGCTGCTACGACTGCGAGTGAGTTGTCGGTTGACGACAATTTCCATGTCTTTTTTTATTTTCACCAGGCATGTCAAACGTATTGAACTCGTTCTTTCCGACATCAAAACAAACGATGTGCACATACTTTCCATTGTTTTTGTTTACACTTTCAGCCAACCAATAACTCTTCCCATTGATATGCATACAGGTTTCGAAAAGTTCCTTAATATCTTGTTGGCAGATTTGTGGTTGAGACCAAGCACGTGAAGTAGTTGTGAACGTTGACAAACATGAATGATCTTCCATGCCAGACATATTCCACATAAATATGATCACATATGATTTGATAGTAGCATTAAATGCAAAGGACGTTCTGAGAAATGCTGTATACAAAAAATATAAATTTTTATATAAGTGATAAATTGTGAACATATCGTACCAATAATGTACATCTCGAACCAATAATTGCAAAAAAAAAAAAACTTACTAATATCATTTTCATTGGTAGGAGGCTTCACATTGATTGTTTGACCTGCGACAGGATTGCATATAACAAAAAAAAGCTTGGAATGTCTCGGATCAGTTTGCAAACAGATCAAACCATCAATTGATCCTAACACAAACAACTTTACTAATGGATTAAAGCCAACTCTTGGAATGATCTGTTGCCATTTTTCACTGTTAATGTACCTTTTGGATATAGTGATAAATATCCTATATGGGTCGAGATAACTACCACAATCGATTGATAACAGATGAGATTCTTTATTTGCTTTTGAGAATTTGTTATAAAATAGAGCGAACTCCTTGTCAAGAACACTATTCTCCCAATTTTTGCACACCCTTCGGCCTTCATAAAGTTCCTCAGTCGTCATAAATGACATAATTGTGTGCATCATATCGTTCGGTAACTCATAGTCACCTAAACGGAATAGTGCAGTCATGATATCACTGGAAAGCACGCAACAAAACAAACATATTACAAACTAATTAATTAAATTTAGTAGGCAATTGAGACGTGTGCTTGCTATTATACCTTGCTGAATGAGAAACTACACCGCCAGAAATTACAGAACGCCCTCTGAGTTCTACTAAGAAAAAAGTTGTCGAATATTCCAACTGATGCGAACCACATCTATGCGTAAATGTCACGGATATTTAAATTGATTGGTTTTGAGGGGATAAAGCAACCCATTAATGATATGGTACAAAATTTACCAAGATTACATGAAAATTGATTTTTCTAGACACATTTATAAATTTCATACATATGTAAATCATAAATTAATTTGCAATCACCATGATGAAGATCAAAGCAAATCAGATCCTTCTTGAAATAGGCAACTTATATAAGGCATCTTCGTTATATTTACTCGATTGTGAAGGTATCTCTAATACAATTAAGGCTTCTATTATATCTAATTTAAAACATGGTGAAACTATAACATATTTTTTCAGTTATCAATTTATACTCTATTATATCTTCCATTAGCAAATTAAATGCTACGTAATTTAAATAATATGACTTGAGGAATATGAATTGATTGGAAAGGAAAATTTCTATTATTCATACAAAAATTAAATCATATGGATTAATTGCCAATACTTCGATTCATGTTTTATGTGGTCAGACACGTCACTTTAGTACTATAAATTTTTTAAAACTTTTCATATTAGTCCATATATAAAATTTTTGGTGTCAATATGACATTGTGCAAAATTCATCATGGTTAAAATTACTAAATAGCTACAAAGGGTACCAACGTGTTAATGGATAATACGACAGGGTACCAAAGTGTCAGTCTTCAAACCAGTGTACCAAAGTGTAATAGGGTCAAACCACATTATACCAAAGTGTAATTTACCCTAAAATATTTTTTACTTAAACTGCTTAATATTAAATTACGTATGAATATAAATAATTTCTTAGATTAAATATCTCTTGTGTTGGAAAAAATTGCGATATAAATTAAAATAAATATATATTATTTTTTACAAAAATACGCTAATTATGCAGTTAATTAATAGTTGAACATTTAATATTATAATAGTGTGGAATTTGATTTTTAGGCCTGAAATAGTGTGGAATTATAGACACGCAAATTGGAATTTTTTCATATTTTCAGCCGAAAAATAATGATCTTAAAATGTTTCCTTATTTGTAAAATACTGAAAAGGAAATATTTAAACTTGTTCAAAACGTCATTAAATTGTAATAACATATTGAATTTGGAAATAAATTTATGCTACTGTAATTAATATATGTGTATGAAAATATTGGAAAGCCAACGCATCTATACTTCAATCAAATGTAATCAATTTGTCTTTTGCAAATGTAATTGATTCTCCTAAGAAAAATGAATTTAATTGCAATCAAATTAATTTATTGCAAATTTGACTATTAATTATATGTTCAATTGTAATCAAATTAATACGTATTCGGCTATTTCCATATATAGATATATTATAGATAATTCAAATACATGCCACTTTATTATAATTGAACTATTAAAGGAAAGAATGACAAATTTATATTTTGATTGGATGTATTGCTGAGTGCTGAGAATTTATGTATATAATACATGTGTATTCTTATATTTATTCAAACATGCAAAATATATACGAATTAATAGTGTCCAATCACATTTATGTATATGATACGTATTGAAGAATTAACTTATTATAATTAAAATTCATTTTAATTGAACAAATATTCACTTTCCCATTTTTATTAAGAATACACATGAACATATAATTTTCAAAACCCCCAAATTATCTTCAATACGTATCATATACATAAATTCGTCATTCTTCCTCTTATTGCATGTTTGACTATTAATTATATGTTCAATTGTAATCAAATTAATACGTGTTCGGATATTTCCATATATAGATACATTATAGATAATTCAAATACATGCAAATTTATTATAATTGAACTATTAAATGAAAGAATGACGAATTTATATTTTGTCTGTCATTACTCCTTAGTTGATATTAATTTTATGCTTGACTAATCACATAAAGTTAATTCTTATAAAGTATTCTATTACTCAAGCATGATTCACGATCTGCGATCCTGTTCACGATGAAAATTGGAAAATGTTTCAAAATATTTTAATCTAAAATTGCTCAATTTAATACTTGATACAAAAAGTATAATAAAATAACCCGGTTCAACTATCAAGCAACACTCGGATAAATTCAAATAAATTAGTTTTTAGATAAATTATTTTTTTAACAAATAAAAATATAATTACAATAATAGATATACAGCAAACGTAATATTTTGAAACAAACATGATGTCAATCATCTAAGTATTTTATTTAGACATGTTTAAAAAATAAAAACATAATTTAAAAATATAGAGTAATTCATAGTATTATTGAAAAAATATAAATATTTAGACATGATTTTTTTTGTATTATTAAAATAAAAATCCTATCTAAAAATTCTTTGTCCTTTCATATTATTATGCAAGTCTAACAGACACTGCAATCTAACAAAAATCAATGCACTGTTGAAGGAAAAAACTATATATATATATAGTTTAAATCAAGAAATTAAAAAAATCTCGATTTGTGTAATGTATTTATTTTTTTCCCTTTCCTGATTAAGTTAAGTTTTTATCATCTAGTATATCCTACATTAGCATTTTATATGGTATGATTGGCCACCAATGATAAAATTTAAATAATATGAATTGAGTGCCTATGAAGATGTCTGTTATTCATACAGTCAATTAAAGTAGGTGAATTGATTGACAAAGCATGATTTGTTTGGCTAAGAATACACGTGATTAATTGATTGCCAAATTTTGATTGATTGATTGCCAAATCATGATTAATTGATTACCAAAACTTGCTTGCCAAAGATTTATATCATCAAATTTGAATTGACTTTTACAAATCTAACTATTTATGATAATCAAAATATATTTAATCACATTTAAAATTAATAATAATGGAAAGTCATTTAATGAGTAAGATGAATGACAATTAAAGTGAATAGATTTATTAACGAAAGTTAAAAAAAAAACGCAATAGGTTTAAATATATGTATATATTTATATATATATCTAAAGCGTATAGATTAATTTTTTTAAAAAATCAACTAAATTATCAATTTGTATATTTTTAAGAGTTCGAAGTATATGATTATTAAAAAATAATTATCAAAATGTATCATGCTTACTTTGATTTTTTACTTTCTTAAATAAAATATCTTAATTAGTATTTATAAAGTATTAAGTTAAAAAAATAAATTTATTATTATATATAAATAATAAAATACAAACGAAAAAAATAAAATATGTTATTTTGTTGATTTTAAAACCTTTGAAATCTAAAATCGTTATGATTTTCAAGTTTTGAAATTACAAAACTCATATCTAGACACATTTGATGTGATACAGCCGTCAAAAATATGATTAATTCACGTAAAGCAACAAATTTTACATTTTATATCAAACCAAAATGAGTTTTGATTCGGCGTTGAAGTCTCAAATATCAAAGCCCCGATCATCGGGTTAAATTAAATCGTAAACAATTATTTTGTTCAAAAGTCAGAATGCTCTAATCAACATGAATGATTAAGATTCAATATTTAATTGATACATTAAAATTAGATCTTAATGACTATATAATTTAAAAAACATAGGAATACCACACGATCCAACAAACAGTCAAAATTAAAATCCCAACATAACACCCAACTTAAAAAGACATACTACAAAAAGCACCAACAATATAAGAACATGTGACACAAATTAAGACATCAGTTCTATGGAACTTTGCAACACATTAAGACATCAATTCTTCTCTAGCTTTATCTTCTTCAGCAACTTCATTTTATTGCTTGACTGTTCACCGACCTCCTGTCCCATAGAATGATCACCCGAATAGTTCCTCTTCAATGAAGGTTCAGAGTCATCATCTGGCGAAGTAGTCAGATCCGTGAATGGAACAGAATTATCAACGATCACATCAATCTTTGATCGACTAACTTCGGGTGTCTTCAAATCGTCATCACCTAGAGAAATTGATCCCTAAAATATAGTTGATGTTTTGTTAGATCGATACATATATTAAGTTATCAACAAATAAATTAGAATGATCGTTAATAAATTATACCTTCTCACTAATCTCGCCATCATTTTCAGTAGATGTGTTTTCCTGAACGATATCCTGAAGAAATTACCACTGGAATTAACCACCATTAATATTGATATAATCGATGCTTTTAATTTTATAATTAATATGATAAAACATCGTTTAAAATTTAATACCGTTGATGATATGTCATAGCGCTTAATAGTATCCTCGTGATCAATCATTTTGTTGACGGTGAATGACGGCATCATGTTTTGGGAGAAAGCTTTAACTTTGACCTTGAATAAAAATTTTTTGCCCAAAAAACGATCAAATATTCTAGGAATTTGGCTCTGATCATCGTCCATCTGCATATGGATATTACCATAAAAATTGGTAGTTGGAAAAAAAATGTCAAATATTAATATTACCGCGATTTACAACCTAATTGATAGTAGGGAAAAAATGTCAAATATTAAACTTAATATTTACCTTATTTGTAGTCTTGCATAATTGTTCAGCTGTCATGTCTAGGAATTTGGCGCATTCTCTATCAAAAAGTGTTATAACAGCAGTCCCGGTATCATCAATCACCATGATTTGCACTTTGTATCTGACATGTTTCGAAATATAGTGTTATAGAATCATCATATTAGAAAAAATCAGATTTATAAATTATGTGCACAAATTTAGAACACGTAGTAAACTATACTTGAGTTGGCAACTCGGATAAAGTTGGAAACACTTATCACAATGGAAGCCTCGACCAGACGGGTTGACTTTTGAAGAGCACTTTTTGCATGCTTCGTAAAACCAACCCAAATCAGTATCAACCTTCAGTACGGTAGCAATAATAGAACAAATGGTTTGGTCGGATGCTTCATACAGGTCATTAACGTGAACCACCGATTCACCAGAGAGTGATGTAGCGTTTTTCGAAGAAGTTGAATTCGGAATCATCAGATCATCCGGTCCGAGAGAATCCTTGAATTCTTTGAAAAGAGGAATATCAATATTCATGAGAACACGGGTTGCGTAATAAGAATTTGTAACCTGACGCACTCCATTAAAATCTTTGATTCGAGCCCATTGGACGACCATAATAATGGGACCCTCATTGTGATTAGACATATAATGCATCACTTGATCTGCAAATTGGGCCCAAAGTGTGACGGATATGACGTTTTTCCTAAGAAAAAGTGATTAAATGATATGAATTAGTATCTCTAAAATAGTATTTAATTGCAAATAATCTTATATACGAATGAAGAACCATAATATATATATATATAATGTGATTATATCTCACTCCTTATCTTGAATGTCGACCACTATGCGATTCTTGGCATTATCTTTGTCATCAGAAAAAAAAATGTACGCCACATAACTTTCCCATGATATCTGGATTAATACGAAACACAGATCCAAGCATTTATAGATATACATCAGATAACATATTTCTTACGTAAGTTAATATGTTTATACAAAAAAAAAAACCTACTAACCAACTAAGTGATTTAAGTTGGTGTCCTTATCAAATATGGACGAAGTCGATGTGACCACAATCCCATATCGAGAAATGCTTGGATCATCGGGTTGATTGACTACCATAGTACTCTTATGGAACATGATCCTATAATCGTGATGGGTAGCACGAAAATTGCTCGTATTGTGACCGACGCCGAACTGCGACATAATGTACACTTGACCTTCTTTGACTTCTCGCCTAAATTTTTTCATACAACGGCTCTGTATGACTCCCTCGATTAATCCATTCTAAAAAACAGTTAAATGTTCAGACTCATTAGAGTATATTAAGGATCTGTACAGACATGAAAAAATATTATATAATATACAAATAAATAAAACACAAATCACCTCATTGTCACAAAGCACAAATTCAATCATGCCCTCGCCTGCATCCGCTGATTTATCATAGCTGTACGATGCCCGGTGCCATAAACGAACAATGCGAACCTTGATTGTGAAGTTGGGTCGAATGACAGGATTAATGGCCGAAACGCGATCAAACTTTTGGTTCATCATACTGTCACCTCTAGGTCACGTTTTGAAAAAATATTACGGCGTGAAATTTTGATGTTGGCATAAGATTGATCATGGGACATTTATACTGCTAAAATCATTATGGCAAATCTCAATTTTTAAATAGCAGTATTAATCAGATATGGTATGTTTTTAAAATGCATTCACTACCAATCAATTTGATTAAATTATGACTTGTCCAAATTGAAGATTTAATTGAATATGATATTACAATCATTCTAAATATAGGTTATGGTGTGAGTGTTATTGCTCACACTAATGCAATCACAATAAATAGCCCATGTGTATTCTTAATTTGTACAAAACGAAATTTTGAAGACTTAAATGGTAATATACACATGTCAAACTTGTATATGCTTTGGTGGCGAATATGTACCACGTGATTGGTTCTCTTAGTGTGACAATTGACATGTGTATATAAATTGATCATATAAAAATACCAAATAAAATGAGAAAATACGTGGATAGCTACCATTGGTCGAATTGTCATAAAAAGTTTTTATGACAATTTAATTTACAGTGACACGTGGCAGGCAACCAGGAGATGTGCTCTGCTTTTAGTCTTTCTTATATGATGATCCATAAAATAATTCAAATGGGAGTAGATCTACTTAATTATAGATTTTATAGGATTTTATAGATGATGAAGATTTAATATTTACTCCATTCATTTTTCTTCCATATTTTCACTTTCATACAATAATATACTTCATGTCTTCATCTATAAAAAAAAAAAAAGAAGAGATCGTTTTCTTTCATATTTATCAAACTTTTTAAAAAAGGTCTTTTAGCTAAAGGACTTCCATTTTATGTTTGGATAGTACAATATTAAAGTATTTTTGAATTAAAAAAGTCATTTGGATATAAAATAACAAAATTATTTTTAATTAATTAAATTGACCAAAAAGGACATGGTAAATGAAGAAACCTCCATCCTCATTACATAATGTATATTGTAAATTATCTATAAATAATTCATAAAAAAAAAAACAAGCCCATGAAAGATAATAATTTTTATAAACTAAAGACACTTCTAATGATGTTGCAGCATTTGATCCCTGATAGCATTTCGTGTTTGTTCCATTTGTTTAATATACTCTTAAGTTGTCTCCTCCCATCCAACTTGATTAGGCATTGTTGTATTCTCCTCATTGGAATCACGTTCATTCTCTTCAAGTTCTTCAATATTCTCAAAATGCTCAAGAAGACTCAAATCAGAATTCATTCTTTCGATATAATTGTGAAGAGTAACAGCAAATTGAGTTTGAAGCTCGTAACTAGTCATATTTTGCAAGATCCTCCACCTTGCTTTACAAACTCCAAAAATTCTTTCAATGACACTCCTTAAACTTGAATGATAGTAATTGAATATTTCATTACATGATTTGAAAGATGGAGCCAACCTGAATTGAGGAAGATGATATCTTGTATTTTTATATGATCCTAAGAATCCTTTGAATGTTGGGTATCCAGAATCAACAAGATAATATATATGTAATTGGCGCCTATTATTTAGTTAGTAGTATATAGGTGATTCTATAATTTTAGTGAGGACAAAATAGTCAATAAATTTTGTGGTGAATAACTTTTATAAGTGTTTTAAATAGAACTCCATTTTTCAACTTCTCAAAAAAGCTTTGTTTTAACTTTTTTTTTTCAACTTCTACTTTTTCTAAAACATTTATCCAAACAGGATCTTATATTTATAAAAGGTCTTTTTTTAATTAAAAAAAAGACTTTTTACATAGAAAAAGCCTATCCAAACCGGCTCTAAGTCATACTTGTCAAATTAAAGTTGTAATATATGTGCTGATAATTTTATGAGGGAAGTATATAATATACTAGTATGCTTTGCATGCCCTAGTCGGCATGTAAAGATTAATTTAAATTTAATAATTATTATAATTTTAAAATAAAAAAATTATTTTTATTATATTTTATAGTAAAATTTAATTTTTATAGTTTTTAGTTTATTTTTATCGTAAGTTTTTTAATTTACAATTGTGGAAAGTTAATTTCAATTCTCATCCACTACTTTCTCTCATCTTATATTATATGGCTCCACCCCTTTCTGGTCGTCCACATTTTAAAACTATAGTACAAAATTAATAATAAGAGGAAAATTATTATTTGATCCATTCTTTTTTACTGAGTTAAAGATTTAGTCCTTCATTTATTTTACAGACATATTTGTGTGCCCGTTAGGGCACGCAAAGCCTCTAGTCTATTATATGTCCACATGACTTTCTCTCTTTCATTATATGTTCACATATTTATTTTTTTAATTTTGATAATTTTTAATTAAATATTTTTGACCGATCATAAAAGTCCTCAGACATATATAATAGTCCTCAGACATATATATATCCCAAAATAATTGAACTCAATAATTAATAAACCTCTCACAAAATACACTTTTAATATTACAAAAATAAATAGTAAATATATAATTAGACTTATTAATTAATTATCAACTTATAGGCAAAAATATCTTATAGCTGGGACACTAATTTAAAATTCAAAGAAAAAAAGCAGAGAGAAAAAACTCATAATTTAAGAGTTTTTTTTTTCTATCATTTCTCTTATCTTTAATCTGTATTTTATCCAAACTTTTGTAAAAAAAATTTTCTCATTATCTTATTATTATTTTTGCTATTGTCTTTCTGATTTACTTCTTAGTCCCTAATAATATTTCATTTCTCTCTCCTCTCTCTGTTTGTATATATTAATATTCATCTGGTATGTTCCACCATTTTAAATTGACTTTAACTTGTTTTGACTAAATTCTTTCTATGGGTTTTGGTTTTTGAACATCATAAACTCATTCCCATATCCCAATTTCTCATAAATCCCGGAGAAAATGAAGAAAAAAGCAAGCCATTTCTCATTCGTGGCTATATTGTTTTGGTATGTATGTATGCCTTTTTCAATTTATTTAATGTGATTATACGGTTAAATTTCTTTGTGAAAGTAATTATCCTGCCTAACCATCTTGCTTATTTGTTGTTGTAATTCGTTTAGATATTATAATCCACAAAAATCATTCAAATGAGAGTGAATCTACTGAATTATATATATATACTAAAATATGTTAAGTATAAGATTTAATATATACTAAAAATCATTCAAATGATATGTATGGTGAAGATTTAATATTTATTCCATCCATCTTTCTCTCTCTTATTTTTTCCTTTCTTATCTTTCACTTTCATTATTAGAGTTGTAATATATGTGCTGATCAGTGTTGTAAAACTCGGACCGGACAGGCCGGTCCGACCGGGAGCCGAAGAGTAAGACGTTCCGGTTCAACCCAAAGAACCAAAGTCTGGGTTTGACCGGACTGAACCGGGAAAAACCGGAACAAAACCGGGTCCACCCGGTGGACCGGCGGTTCAACCCAAAATTTTTTTTTCAACTGCATTCGAAAATTTAAAAAAAAAAGCACTAAACTGCATTCGCCATTCGAAAACCCAGCCATTCATTTACGCAGCCTTGAGTTCCCCTTCCTTCAGACTTCACCTCCGCCGAACCCTAGGCTAGTCTCACCTCCGCCGTTGCTTTTCCGCCGTCGTCGCTGTTTCTGCCGTCGCCGCTCCTTCCGCCGTCGCCGCTGCTACTTCCGCCGCCGCCGTTGCTTTCCTCTGGTCTCGGTTTTGAAGGAAGAGGCGAGTTTAAAGTCCATTCTCACCTCCTCTGCTCCTTCCGCCGTCGTCTCTGCTATTTCCGCCGCCGCCGCTGTCCTCTCGGTTTGGGTATTGCAGCAACAGGTGAGTTGAACTTGAAACTTGAAACTTTACCTCTCGGTTGATTGGATTTGAGACTTGAAACTTGAAACTTTACCTCTCGGTTGAAAGTTGTGTTGGATTTGAGATCTCGGTCTGGGTGGTCTATTTGGTTTATGTGTCTTTGTGACTTGTTCTAATGTTTTTAATTTCCAAGTCTGGATTCCTGTGACGAATACAAGACAACATGATTGAATCTTTCAATCAGATGCATTTTCTGTGGTTTGATGATATGTATATCATCTATGGTTTATGGATTTTCAGAGTGATTTAAGTTCTGGGTATTGGATTTTAAGAGTGATTTAAGTTTTGATTAATCACATATTCACATATTCACATAGGAGATCCCTGTTGATTGGATTTTCTTATATTTAAGAGTGATTTAAGTTTTGATTCATCTGATATTTGCTGGTTATTTGTCCTGGTTATTTGTAATGGTATAGAAGGCAAATAATTATTTGTAACAGATTACATTACAATGGCTACATCCTCTTCATCTGTACAACAATCAATTGCATCTACACCAGCTACACCATCTACCCAATCTGTCCGGGCAAGAGCAGATCCTGCTTGGGATTATTGCATTGAGATGATTGATCCAAAGGGGAGAAAATTTTGGAAATGCATGTATTGTGAGAAAGAATTTAAGGGTGGAGGAATACATAGAATAAAACAACATCTTGCTGGAAAAAAGGGAGATGCAGTAGGATGTAAGAAAGTGCCTTATGATGTTCGATACAAGATGCAACAAAATTTGAAAGAAATTGATGAGAAGAAAAATAAGGGTCAAAATGACTTGACAGACATGCAAGTTTTAGAAGATAATGTTGCCTCCTCAGAAGTGCAACCTCCAGTACAACATATTACTCAATCTGCAGCCATCAGTTCTAGTCAAAGTGAGATCAAAAGAAAATCAACTGAAGATGGAAGCAATTTTTTTGCACCAAGAACTACCGTTGGAGCTCAACCATCAATCAGATTTTCAATGGCAGGAAAGGAAGCTGTGAGAAGAGTTGATTTGGCCATTGGCAGGTTTTTATATGATAATTGCATTCCTATGAATGTTGCTAATTCAGTTTATTATCAGGAAATGATAGATGCTATTGCTAGCATTGGTTCTGGATATAAAGGTCCAACTTATCATGCTTTACGAACCAATGTTTTACTTGATATGAAAAAGGAGGTTACCTTGTTGGTTGATGCTATTTGTGGTAGTTGGTCTGAAACTGGTTGTACTATCATGGTTGATGGTTGGCAAGATAGAAATAATAGGTAATTAATCAATTTTCTTGTCTATTGCCCTCGAGGAATTGTTTTCGTTAAATCTGTTGATGCTTCTGATGTTGTTAAAGATGCGGTAACACTTTGTAACTTGTTTGTTGAGCTGGTTGAATTTGCTGGGGCAAGTAATGTTGTACACTTTGTGACTGATAATGCAGCAAATTGTAAAGCTGCTGGAAGATTGTTAAATGACAAGTTTCCTTCTATATTTTGGTCTCCTTGTGCTGCCAATTGTTTGAACTTGATTTTAGGAGACATTGGCAAGATGGGATTCGTCAGTAGCCTAGCCACACGTGCATCAAAGATAACAAAATTTGTTTACAATCATGGATATCTGTTAGCTTGGTTAAGGAAAAGAGATGGATGGAAAGAAATCATACGTCCTGGACCAACACGATTTGCAACTACATTCATTGCATTGAAAAGTATTCATGAGCATAAACATGACTTGCAAGCCTTGGTGACTAGTAAGACTTTTACAGATTCTAGATACTCTAGAGACCCAAAGGGAAAGGATGTTATTACTATTGTGTTAGACAACAAATTTTGGAATGACTGTGGAATTATTGTTCAAATTGTGGCACCTCTTGTACGCTTGTTACGAATTGTTGATGCTGATAATAGGCCTTCATTGGGCTATGTGTATGATGGCATGTACAGAGCAAGAAAAACCATCAAGAATGTCTTCAGGAATAAAAAGTCTTTGTATAAGCCTTATACTAAGATTATAAAGCAACGGTGGGATAGGCAACTTCGAAAAGATATTCATGTTGCTTCATATCTTTTGAATCCAGTATTTTATTATGACCAGGAACACTTTTCTAAGAAGCCGGAGGTTATGCATGGATTCCTTGGGATTTTGAACAACATAGTTCCTTCTGGCAAGACCGACTTTGTGAATGAAAGTATGATTTATAGGGATATGAAAGACGTCTTTAAAAGTGACCTAGCTATTGAAGCTTCAACTAAAATGAAGCCAGGTAATATTCTTTACGTTTTGAATATAGTTTATGTTAATATGTTTTCTTATTAGTGATTGAAATTATAGTATTTGATTTTGATTCATAATGACAGATGATTTGTGGAAAACCTTTGGTTATATTTCTCCAAATGTTCAAAGGATAGCTATTCGTCTTTTGAGTCAAACTGCATCTTCATCTGGCTGTGAAAGAAACTGGAGTGTATTTGAAAGAATCCATACCAAGAAAAGGAATAAATTGGAGCATCAAAGATTGAATGATCTTGTTTATATTCATTATAATTTGAGATTGAAAAATTGGTATGTCTTATTCAAGTAGTAAATTTTGTTTGTTGTCATAATAATTAAATTATGACTTTGTGTTGATTTAATATTTAATTCTCATTGATTATTTTGACTTTCAGTGATGCTAACAAAAGGAGCAACTTGGATCCAATTGATTATTCAAGTATAGAAAATATTGAATTTTGGATAACAGATGAAGATACTCCATTCCTTGTTTATGATGAGTCAGAAGATATGATCTATTCTCAAGAAGCACTGCCGAAAATTCCAATTGAGGAAGGTAAGATAATGTTTTACATAATATATGTTCATGTTGGTTTTGTTTGTATATAATCTTATAATGTTTCTCTATGGTTTATTTTGTTTGTTGTGGTGATGAAGATAATGTCCATGAGAATAATAATGCACAATCAAGTCAAAGAGAGCACAATTTGGACTCATTTCCTCATGAACAGTCGACAAGTTATAGTGAAAGTGACGATTATCAAGAACTTCATGCTTGGTTTGATCAAGATCCTCCTAAGTTTAACAAGTCTTGAAAATTGAAATTTGAGAAGTCATGTAATGTTGTTTGCTTTTAGATTTTGAACTATGAATTTGTACTTTTAAACTTTAAAATTATGTGTATTGAACTTGAAAGTTGAAACTTGAGAGGGTTTATATTTAATATATTTAAAACTATTATTTATTGCGTCATCCGGTCCGACCGAACGGTTCGACCAGTTTAACCAATCAGACCGTGAACCGAACACTTGTCTGAGTCTTTGTCCGGTTCGGTTATGACAACACTGGTGCTGATAATTTTATGAGGGACGTTTATATATACATACTAGGGGCTTTGCGTGCCCTAACGGGCACGCAAATATATATGTAAAATAAATAAGGGACTAAATTGTTAACTTAGTAAAGAAAGAGAGACTAAATAGTAAATTTTCTCTTATTTTTAATTTCATAGACTATAGTTTTAAACATGGACGATCAGAAAGGGGTGGAGCCATATAATATAAGATATATATCCTAAAACAATTGAACTCAAATAATTAATAAACCTCTAACAAAATACACATTCAATATTACAAACTTATATAATAAATATATAATTAGACTGATTAATTAATTATTAGTTTATATATAAGAGAAATATCCTATCTAAAAAAACTCTTTATATTAGTAACTTAATGAGAAAATTACTACTAATGTTTTCGAGTTTTGACTTGATAAGAGTATGACTGTAATTATTAATTAGACTCATTTGGGAGCGATTTAAAATTTTGACAAAAATAATGAGAAAATTATATTTTGGTATCCTGTTTTATGGATTGATTTCACTTTAGTATCATGTTCTCTCACAAGTGATACTTTGGTACCATGTTCTTTGCACCGTTAATACTTTGGTACCCTAACAAAGATAGAATTGGGTAACAAATCGTGAAAGAACATGGTACCAAAGTGAAAATGGGTCCATAAAACAAGATACCAAAGTGTTAACAGTGCAAAGAATATGATATCAAAATGTCACTTTTGAAAGAATGTACCAAGTATTAACGGTGCAAAGAACATGGTACTAAAGTGAAAATCGGTTCATAGAATAAGGTACCAAAGTGTTAACAGTGCAAAGAACAGAGTGTCAAAATGTCACTTTTGAAAGAATAAGAAACAAAAATGTTAACGCTGCAAAAAAACAAGATACTAAAGTGTCACTTTTAAAAGAACAAAATACTAAAGTAAAATCGGTCCATAAAATAAAATATCACAATGTAATTTACTAAAAAAAAAAGGCCAAAGTGCAATATTGGTCCTATAAGTTTGCATGAGTTCCCAAATCAGTCCTATAAGTTTTTTCGTCTCAGATTTGGTCCCATAAGTTTGAAAAATTCTCACCGTTAGTCCTATCGATATTTCCGTTAAATTTTTTCCATTAATGCTGATGTGGCATGATGACTGGGATATTGAAGTGGCAAA
>QANZ01021013.1:7335-23133 GCA_003254925.1 Chamaecrista fasciculata | reverse complement strand
ATTTGATTCTCCAAGATTGCAGTTTGAATTTAAATTAAAATATTAGGGTAATATTTTAATTGTAAATTCAAGTCCTAAAATAATTATATTATCAGAATATCTTGATTTTAGGAATAATTAAATCACCAAATATTTTATATATATATGGGCAAGTCGACTTTCCCAAGTAAGCAAGCATACTAACCCTAGTTTTGATTTTCTTCCTCCTTGTTGAGAGAGAGAAAATCGCACCTTTGCACCAAATAGAGAGAAAAGTCGACTTTTCTCTGAGAGTTAGAGAAAATCGATTAACTCCATAATTAGGGTTTGTGAGAGAAGAAAAGGCAAGAAGGAATTCTTGTGGGGGGTTTCTTCTGTGCGCCACCTCGATTGCTGTTTCAAGAAGGAGTTCTTGAGTTCAGAGATCTGTAGATTGGTCCCTAGTTCTTTTGGAGAAAAGAACTGAAGGCTAGCACCTTGGTGCCCGAAGAAACTGTTCGTGTGGATTACTGGCAGAGGGAGAACGCTGGGAATGGGCTCCTTGGACACGCCTTGTACAACCATCAGATTGAAACTCGTGAGGTATACCACTATCTAAAAGTTTTAAATTCTGCTAGCGGATCGGTTCGGGAATTCTAGGACCTAGGCGCTTTTATTTTATCGTTTTATCTTTGCTTCCGCTGCGTTAGGCGCCTAGGATTCCCAACAAGTTCATCATCATCACCATCTTCTTCTTTTCCGTGAAATTTTTTTCTTCAAAAAATTCCATACCCATTTCTCAGATTCAAAACCCATCCTCTTCCGCCTCTTCCACTTCTTTATCTTCGTCTTTCGCCTCAGATTCAAAACCCATTTCTCGGCCACTTGTTTTTAAAGTCGGAGCGTCGAGCGACTTCCCAAATCGGCGGATTTGCTGTGTGAATTGGATTTGCCGTGATTTTCGTGATTTTCTTTTTCGTGATTTGCTGTGATTTATTGTTTTCGTTTTCGTGATTTGCTGTGTGATGGCGGACGAATGGTGATGATGACGGACGATGATGGCAAACGGAGATCCTAGCGCACCCAACGAATGGATGAAGATGATGAATAGATCTCTCATTTTCCAGATTCCCAAATTTCTGGATAATCAATATTCACATTCCTAAATTTTTCATTTTCCAGATCTCTCAAATTGATGAAGATGATGAATAGATGATGAATGTCTGGTAAAATAGAAATTTGGCAAAGATGGTGAAGGAATGGATGATGAATTGACGAAGATGAAGATGAAGTTGAAGAAGATGAAGATAAAGATTAAAAAAAAATTTTTAGGGGGTCTAGGGTTTAATAAAATAATTGTCAGGGACCGAATTGCAACTCAAAATTAAACCCACTAAATATGGGTTTAGGATTTAGGGTTTAGAGTTTTTAATATTTTTTAGGACTAAATTGGATAAAGATGAAGATGAAAAAAAATTAAGTTTTAGGGGTTTAGAGTTTTTAATATTTTTAAGGACTAAATTGGAATGTTTGGAAGAGTTTTGAGACACTTTACAATTTTATTTTGAGGATTTGGGACTAAAATGAATGAAGATGATGAAAAATGTAAATCCAGGGACTGATTTGCTAGTTTACTCAATTTTTATGTTCAAAAATGTAAATCCAGTTATCATGCCACGGTGGAAAAAAAAATATGAATGTCCAGTCATTATGCCATGTCAGATCAAAAAAATGACACATAAGTAAAAAAATCATGGGCATTGAGTCAAAATTGGGGGCATAATTGAAACGTTAGTTTCACATTGAGGGCACGCTTGAACAAAATGAAACGTTAGGGGCATAACTGAAAATCACTGCAAATGTTAGGGGCACAAAAGGGTGTTTTGCCAAAAATAAATAAATAAAACGTATTTCATTTTTTAACAAAAAAGAGTTAGTGACTGTATGGATTTTTCTGTTAAAAAAAAGTGTATGAATTTTTCTAAAAATGCTCATATTTTATTATCAATGTCAAAATAATGTGTCGACCAAAAACCCATTTTGGTCCATAATATTTACTTTAAATTATGTTTCAGTCCCTCATTTTTTTTCTGTTTTAATCATTTTAAGTTAGCATTGGAGTTTAAAAAAATATTAAGGACCAAAATGAAACAAAAAAAATATTAGAGACCAGAAAGAAATTTAAGGTAAATATTAGAGACCAAAATAGATTTTTGGCCTAATATGTCAAATTATTTTTAAATGTCAAAGTACACTTTTAGTCCTATAACTTTTGCTCAAGTCTCAATTTGGTCCCATGACTTTTTTTGTTGCACTTTTGGTCTCATATATTTGCAAAAAGTTNAAATATTGGAGACCAGAAAGGAATTTAAGGTAAATATTAGAGACCAAAATAGATTTTTGGCCTAATATGTCAAATTATTTCTAAAGGTCAAAGTACACTTTTAGTCCTATAACTTTTGCTCAAGTCTCAATTTGGTCCCATGACTTTTTTGTTGCACTTTTGGTCCCATATATTTGCAAAAAGTTACTGATTTGGTCTCATATCACTTTTGATCCCATATCTTTTAATTAGGTTGCAGGATTCGTCCCATATTTTTGCAAAAAGATTCACCGTCAGTCCTACCTGATCCAAATATATGGGGCCAATTATGGATCTAACCTAAAGATATGAGACCGATTCTACAATCTGACCAAAATATATGAGACTAATTCTGTAACATGACCCAAAGATGTGGGACCAAAAGTATAACACGAGACCAATTCTGCAACATGAGCAAAAGATATGGGACCAAAAGTGCAACATAAAAAGTTATGGGACCGAATTGAGACCTTAGCAAAAGTTATGGGACCAAAAGTGCACTCTAGCCTTTTTTTAAAATAACAAATTTACTTTTTGTTTTTTTAATCAGAAAATAACAAATTTACTTCATTAGTTTGTAAGATTAGAAAAATTTCCCAAATTCCAAAACCCTAACCCTCCTCGTCTCAAAACCCAAACCCTCGCCACCTCCGGCGAGTTTCACCGAGTTCAGCCGCCGCCCGCCGGCAACCAATCTCCGGCGAGGTTCTCTTCTCCGATTTCTTCTCGTTCTTTCACTTTTTCCCATTCAATGGATTTCTCAGAAGACTGGAAATCCTTCTTCCCAATCGGTACATCTTGCGCATCCCCTATCCTCTCTGGCTCTTCTGCAAAATCCCTCTTGGGTCCTCTCATCTTCAACCCAATTCCTCACTCTCTCACTCACATTTTCTCTTACTCTTCTCTCTTGCCTCCTCTTCTTCCTTTCCCACAACTCTCCGTTTCTCGATTTCTCGAAACTTCTTCGTCTGATTCTCATGTCCTTCCTTCCACTGCATCCTCCATTGCTCTTCTTTCTGGTTCCCCCTTCCAAAACGACGCCGCTTTCCGTTATAACCGTCTCGAGCTTCTCAAATTCGGTGACACTGACAGTGTTCTTCTCTTCTTTCCTACTGGTGTCAACTCCGAGCAAATTGGGTTTCTCAGGATTTTCGTTGAAGGCTCGAATTTGCGTGTTCAGTTTGATGGCAATGGGGATGTTTTTCGCACCCCAACTGGGAAAAGCTATCGCATATTGAGGATTTCGGTGAACCCAGTTGATGATGATTTTGGTGATTCTTCTTCTTCTTCTTCTAATTCTTCTTGTTGTGTTGGGTATTTGTTGGCTTCTACACTCTATTCTGTTCATTGGTTTTCTGTAAAACGTAATTCAAGTTTGGATAGGCCCAGTGTGGTTTATCTTGGCTGCAAAGTTTTCAAGACTTGCTCTGTTTCTCATGCTTGTTGGAGTCCGCATATACCTGAGGAAAGTGTGGTTTTGCTAGAAAATGGTGAATTATTCTTGTTTGATTTGCAGTACTATATGCAGGTTCATAATAGTTCAAATGCTAATTTTAAGGGAACTAGGTTGAGGGTACCATGGAATGATTCATATTCTTCTAAAGACAGAGTGTGGCTGAGTTGTGAGTTTAGTTGGCATCATAGAATTTTGATTGTGTTGAGTTCTGATGCGGTTTTTCTAGTTGATTTAAGACTAGATGAATGTGTTGTAACTTGTCTTTTGAAGGTTGAGATGTTGTATATGTATACACCAGCTGAAAATGAACGATTTTTAGCCCTTTCAAGGGCGGGTCCTGACAACTTCTACTTCACTGTGGCTTCTAACAATTATTTACTTCTATGTGATGTACGAAAGGCTATGAAGCCGGTTTTACGATGGGCTCATGGCCTTGACGGACCATGCTTCTTAAATGTGATAAACTTGTCTAGGATGAGGTCACATTCAAAGGAAGATACTTTTGAGTCAGCTTCTGAATCTGGATTTTGTATAATACTTGGATCATTTTGGAATGGTGAGTTCAATCTTTTCTGCTATGGGTCTTCATCACAATTTCAGAAAGGATCTATCATTTCAAAGCTGTCAAAGAATAATAAGAACTTTTGTGCATGGGAGCTTCCATCTGAGATTGTGTTATCCGGTCGTGATTGCCATTGTGGAAGTTGTCTATTAAGGGAAGAGTTGTCGAAGCTTGCTCTACCTGAATGGATTGATTGGCAGATGAAGAAAGAGATAGTTCTCGGCTTTGGCATTATAGACAGTGAACTTGCTTCCTTAATCTCTGAACCAGATGAATATGGTGGATTTACATTGGTAAGGCTTTTATCATCAGGAGAGCTTGAATTGCAGAGATATCGAGCCTCCTGGGTTCCCGATAGAAAGTTAGAAGATTGCCATGAGCAAGTGTTATGTTTGGACAGACATTTATTGTTTTCTATGGGTGATGAGAAATACAAATTTCCCAAAATTTTCAAGTTCCTAAATTTGAATTACCTCTATGCATATTTAAGAGGTAACCTTACTGAACACCTAGTTAAGAAATTGGAAGATCCCCGTATGGATGGTTGTGAGAAGGAATCATTCGACACAGAACTGCATGAATTCTTGTGTGAGAAGTTGATTGCATGTGGGCTTGGTCCATTTAGATCATCTCCTGCAATTACTGCTTTCTTTAAAGATGTAAAGCTACCATCAAGCCTGCATGAAGTTGCTTTAAGGAGATTGTGGGCTGAATTGCCTTTGGATCTATTACAATTGGCATTTTCAAAATACACTGACTTCCATGATGTAATTTTTGATCAAAAAAGGTTAGCTTTAGAGTTTTTAGTTGTCCCTGACCTTCCTCAGTTACCTCCATTCTTTTTGAGGAAATCGTCACCCCGCAGCAATAAGTGGTCTGATAAGGTGCATTGCTATGATGATATAGTGGGTCCAGTTCTTCCTCTTCCTATTCTGGTTGTGCTTCATGAATTTCACAATGGGCATTCTGACATGGAAGGTGGTAAATTTTCTGTAGAAGCCGAGCTTGGTCTCAAATACAAAGAAGTTATGAAGGTGGCTGGTGAGATTTCTGTTTCACCTTATGATTCTGAGTTCTCTGATGATCATGCAGTCTCCCTTGGTGATGATGGAGAAGAAACCTGGTTTGGTTCTTCGAAACCAAAACAGTTCTTGCTATACCGGCCAGTCGCTCCAAAGCGCTCGGACACAGACCTTATTCATGGGGATTCTATTTGTAGGGATAAGATATATGACACATTGATTTATCGTGTTCCGGAGGAGAAGAGTGTTTCTAGTGAGAAGACTGAGTCAGTTAGTGAAGAAATATTTGATGATCTTTGCCCTGTTGAGTTGAAGTTTAATGCTCCAACTAAGAAGTTTGATGAACCAAAGGCTTTAAAGGCATACAAAGTATTAAAGAAGCAGATATCTAAATGGCAGGAAGGTTTTGATTTATACAAGGAGTTTTGTACACAGTCTAGATTTGAAAAGACAGTGAACAAGTGAAATTCCCACTTCAAACAACATGCTCCATTGTTCATTTTTTGGAGACAACTAGAAGTTGTAAATTTATGTAAAGGAACACATTTTGCCTCTTCTGTGCAGTGACAACTTTTTTTTTTTTTTAATTTCATCTTCTAATACTTGTCCATGATATCAATTACTTTTTAGGTTCTTAAAAAAGGGACTCCAATCTGCATCAAATAACTCCTTCTACAAGTCTTGAAAATTGCTAGATAGGATGTTCACTATTCTCCACCAAATTGTTATGCTCATCTTTAATTCTTACAATTTGGTTCCCATTTTTCATCTATACTCCGATTTCATCAAAATACTTTGAATTCCTAACATCCAAATTCAGCCACCTCTCCCTAGCACAAGCACGCATAATTTACAATTCCAGAATTTGCACTTAATCAGTCTCCTTAATCCTTCTAATGGACTAAGAAGGTGATACATCACTATTTGGGCGTAGGCCTAATAGACCTTCGCTTCAGGCCTCTTTTCCTCTCCGAACTCTTCAGGGCGCACTTGAACTGGTCAAATGCCCTTCCATGCTTTTCAGGGCGGTCGTGGTCCGGCCAAGGACATGACGCTCGCCCTAAAACATGACAAGCAATCGGAGTATTCTTCACAAGGCCCCCTGTGAAGTATTTGTAGGTACTTGGACATTTAAGCCTTGCTATTGCAACCCACTCATTTGAACTAGGTAAGCTTGTCTGTTTTCTAATTTATCAGAAGGGTATTATACAAAGCCAATCCACTATCATCCATCATGTTTGTTTGATTAGGTTTTTACTATCATCCATCATGTTTGTTTGATTAGGCCCAATAAAAACCGACGCAGGTTCTCTATAATTAAATCCTCTAGAGTTGTCTAGAATTGTGTAAACATAAGACGATTGATCTCTTGGTTTTTATTTTGCCACATCACCCATGGATACAAAAAAATAAAATAAAATAAGCTAGTTCATAATTAGAGGGAAAACATTTAGCTCCAACTTTTCCCTCCAATTTTGCCATTTCTCTGTTTCATCGCCAAGCATTTCTCAGTTCCATTTCTCAGTTCCGTTTTCAGTTCCGTTCTTGCCATTTTTTAGTTCCGTTTTCAGTTCCGTTCTGCCATTGCTCATCTCTGTCTACAATTTGTAGTTGCTGGTCCTATGCAAGATATATAATATATAATGTATGTTATCGAGTGCTCTCACCATTATTTCATTACATATACACATACATGAAAACCTTGGTCTATCTTTGTTGTCTTTTTATTTATCTGCAATCTCATGTATGAAAAGATATGCTCTATTTTTTTTCATTCATAACTTTATAATTTTGCCTATTTTGAATTGCTAGCATCTAAGCATACCCATACAAAAAATCTGTTTGGTACACATCAGGAAAAAGAGAAAAAGAAGGACGAACTTCATTAAAACACATCTGTTTGGTTCCCAATATTGATTATATGTATGTATATTTAGAATTACTTAGGTGGAAATTACATTTCAGTCCTCAGTTAATTTTAGTAGCTTGTTTCTCTAAGTATGAAACATATGCTCTATTATTTTTTCATTCATAACTTTATAATTTTGCCCGAGTTTTAGACCGTAGTCTTTTTGTCAGGTAAAAATTACGTTTCAGTCCTAGTTAGTTTTAGTAGCTTAGTTCTCTGAGGTAGTATATATATATATATATCTTATTTGTTGTATTGAAGATTGCAATAACACATTAATTTTCTCAATTTCACATATGAAAAACAAATAATAAGATTAACACATCCTAAGTTTTTTTTTTTTGTAGGGAAGGAGGATCTCAAAGCATTGATATGGAAGTTGAATTATGGAAGCCTAGAATGGGGATGGAATTTGATAGTGTAGAAGAAGCTTGGAAATACTGGGGTGACTATGGTGCGAAGATAGGATTTGGGGTTAGGAAGTCATTCAAAAACAAAAAGAAAGATGGCTCAATTAGTACATTCCGGTTTGTGTGTTGCAAGGAGGGGGTGAGAGCAAAAGATAAAAGGGACTATCTTACTGTCAATCACATTCTTCACCTCCCACATACAACTCATATGTTGGCATTTCAACGAAAAATATCTGAAGTACAAGCTTGAGAGATTGATTTGGCTCATGATTCAGGGCTCCGACAAAGAGACACTTTTGATTTGATGAGCACACAAGTAGGGGGGAGAGCGATTCTCGGGTTTACTCGGTTGGATCAGAAAAACTACTTGCGGACCAAAAGACAAAAGAACTTGATTCATGGGGAAGTAGGAAGCTTAATGTTGTATTTTCAAAAACAGTTGTTGGATAATCCATCATTCTTCCATGTGTATCAAATGGATGCAGAGGATCATATAACAAACATTTTATGGGCAGATGCAAGAATGCTCATTGACTATGGGTGTTTCGGTGATGTAGTTTCATTTGACACCACATATTGTATTAACAATGCACATCGACCCCTTGCTTTACTTTCTAGATTCAATCATCATAGGAAAGCAGTGGTTTTTGGGGCTGTGTTGCTATATGACGAGACAATAGTGTTATTTAAATGGTTGTTTGAAACATTTTTAGAAGCAAATGGGGGAAAGAAGCCTCAGACAATATTCACAGATCAGGATCAAGCAATGGCTAGAGAGATACATGAGGTTATGCCTGAGACCACCCATGGCTTATACCCATGGCTTATGCACATGGCATTTGAGGCAAAATTGTGTCAAGCACTTAGGTAGCTTGTTAAAGAATGGATCTCACTTATAAGTTATCTCAATACACAGCCATTACCACAAGGGATCAAGAAGAGGGTGGGATTTAAGAGAAAAAGACGTCTTAGAAATTGGTTGACCTTCAACTCAAGACAAAGAAGAAAAAGACTCCCAATGTCATGGCATCACAAAGTCAACTCATGACCTTCAACTAGCATTATTTATTGACTATTTCTTTTCTTATTTTTTATGTAGGAGCCAAATTACCAAATGACTTTGGAATGAGAAGATGTATATGCTATTTTGGATAGGGAAGATGTATTAGCTATATTGGAAAGGAAGAAGTATATGCTATTTTGGAAAAGGAAAATATATCTGCTATTTTGGAATATCATTTATATATTAGAATGAAAATTTGAAGTACAATATGAATCCTGAATGTTAATAGATAATCATTTGTTTCCATCTTGATCTCTAATACAAAATCTTATGTTTCTATCTTGATTGCTAATACAAACTCAAAATCTTATTTGTCTTTCATCCTAAGACAAATAAAAATAAATATTATTGACAAATTTTTTCTTGACTGAATGAATTACTTGAGTTATGGGAGGACGTGGGTCCTTAATATCATAATACTCCACCTGAGATTTAATTCCATTTCACTAACCTGAGCATCAATTCACTTTCTACAATCAAGACAGACAATTTAATCTAAAGTCTCAACAGATAGCACAACAAATTAGCAGAATATGTGCTCAGTAGTCAGTTTTAAAACAAGGACAACAATTTATATTAGTGAGTTAAATATTAGCAAGAAGGTTTCTTAGTAACAACAACAAATAATTAATCATAAAATTAGAATTAGATACATTTCAAGGCAGACAAAGAGGGAGGAAAGAATAATATCACATTATGTCATTGCTAACTAATATCCCTCAAGCTTTCAATCTTTCCTAACGTCAGTACAGAGGACATGATGTTAGAGCAAAAATAAAAATATAGAATCCAAAGAAAGGACTACTTTAAATGAAACTAAGGGCAATAAATAATATATAGGAAGAATTGAACACTTGGAAATCGTCAGGCAACAATACTGATATAGTTGAAGGGTGTTCACAATTTCATATATTCCAATCATTGCTTTCTACCAACAACAAATGCTATAGCATAAAGTTCTGAATCTTGGTTTCAAAAAAAAAAAGTTCTCTGTTTTAAGTTCTCAGACAATTATAAGAAGGTCTCCCTGTTATTAAACCAATAAATAAGTTTAGGACAGGGAAATAGAAGTCCTTCAAGACTCAAATAGTTAAATGATCATTAAATTAATAATTCAATCTAAAAAAAATTAAAATACATAGTTTAGTCTTTAAAAAAGACCATAGCAGAAGAACTAAACAATATACTATTTAGTCCATAAAAGAGACTAAAAAATATATAATTTAATTTTTTTTCAAAAATTAAATTGTATATTTCAATTTTTAATGATTAAATTATTAATTTTACAACCTTTTAGAGATTGAACTATTAATTTATTCAATTTTTTTTATCTCTTCTTACCTTTTTAGCAAAAACACTAATTTTATCTCCAAACTTTACATCAATTGTCAATTTCATCCTCAATTTTTCTTTTATTAATTTCGTCTCCGATATTTTATATTTTGGTCAAATTTGTCCTTTATTAACTTCTTTTAATAAATTAACGTCAGACAACATTATATTTTTTAATCTGAGTTAGAATTTGAATTTCCTTTTCTATCAATTATATATTACATATCATTAGTAACGTAGATTCTGTCGTTCATATTTAACTAAAGTAAAAGCAAAGGATAAAACTAATAAAACGTGAAACATTAGGAGACAAAATTGACTATAAAAAAAATTAGAGACAAAATTAAACGTTGATATTAAACTTAGGGACTAAATTTTTTACTTTTGCCCATTTATTTTGGGTCAATATTAAAAAGGCACAACTTTCATATCCTCCCTCCTCGTCCAAATTTTAAACCAAATATAAACTAAACTGTAGAACCCAAATACAGTCCAATTCGCCATGAAATCTGAACCGTCCATAATAACAAAGGGGGAAATCGGATGACTTATGAGATTGCCAGGTCATCGATCCGCATCAAATTTCAGAGCGCGCGAGTATGAAAAACGAATATAAAGCTTTCGTTTGGCGCTACAACCAAAATCTCAATTTCGCGATTCCCTCTTCTTCCACTCTTTCATAGTTTCATTTCTTCCCTCCGATTCCGATATATAGTCACACACCCATTTCATCTTTCACCATTTTCTCTCTCTCTCTCTGTGTATTGAATTGAAGAAAAGCGCGTGACGACGTTGTCGATTGATCGATTGATTTCTCTGTTGCAGAGTAGTAGTGGAAATGGCGGGTGGAAAATCAGCCAAATCTAACCCTTCTCAGGCTCGCAAGAGAGTTGATGCGGTTGATTCTCGGGCTGCTTCTGTCCTTGTTCGCGCCAAAGATGGTAGCGCATTCGCCAAATGGTTCGTTTCTCTTTCTCCATTTCGAGTTTTTCTACTTAGGTCTTTTCGGGATGTTGTATTTGATTTGCTTCCGTTGTGTGCTTTTTTGTGGAAAACAATAGTTAGTAATCCTACGGGTTGCTTATTATAGTGGATTTGATTCAGTAGTGTTAACGATGGTAATTGAATTTAGTAACATTATCAGCGACCAGCCATCAGTGTTGACGGTTTTGGGGCTTGTTTACACTGTTATTATGGCTTGTTCTATACTATGGTTTATATGTTCAAATTTGGTCGCTGTGTGTTGGGGTGTTTGCTGATTACTTTACTTTGTGTGTGTGCTACATTCTACAGTGACGAGTGCAACAAGAATGTTCCAGTGGCGCTCATCAGCATGCACAGCTGCAGCCTTGAAGCAAAAATTAAAATGAATTTGGGTATTAAGTTGTTTCTTCATTTCTATCATTTTTTTTTGAATGTGTTGTTCTTATGGGAATTTTTCCTTTTGGTCAATTACTTAGTTATAGTTTTGGTTTTGTGCGTGTTCAGAGGCTCAGGTTGTGGAAAAGGCTACTGAAGTTAAGAAGCCAGCAGAGAGGTGAACTTGCACTTCTTGGTTATGCCCTCTGAGTTTTCCCGCCTGTAATTTTCTTAATACTTTTTATGTTAACTTTCTGTTGTTTAAATTGTACAGGAAGAAGCCAAAATCAAAAGAACCTAAGGCAAAAAGGGCAAAGGTGGAGAAGGGAAAGAAGGACAAGGATCCTAACAAGCCCAAGCGACCTCCTACTGCGTTTTTTGTCTTCCTGTATGTCTCTCCTTTCCTATTCATTCATTTGCACCTCTCAAGAATATCTTTGAGGGTTTGTGTTGATGTTTAACATATCTGTTGCAGGGATGAGTTTAGAAAAGCTTTTAAGGAGGAAAATCCTGATTCAAAGGATGTTAAAAGGGTAAGCAATCTTGTTAAACGGACACCATTGTCATTCTTTTTTATCTAGAAGTTCTAGCCGTTGTTTGTTAAATTGATATTTTCAATGAATGAACTATGTAGGTTACAAAAGAGGCAGGTGAGAAGTGGAAGTCCCTGTCCGATGAAGTAAGTGAAAACAACTATTGCTTTGGTTAAGAAGCTTGTGTTTTTTTTTTCTTTTTTGGCATTGCTAATCACACCTCTTCTTTTGGGTGCAGGAGAAGAAGCCTTATTTGGATAAAGTTGCTGAACTCAAGGCAGAGTATGAGAAGGCCATGGAAAGTTATAATGCTGCAGATGAGGATGTATGGTTTCTTTGCTTTTAAGCTGACATAATTTATCTGGTTATCTATTCTTTTATCTGAAATATGTGGCTTGTTTTTTTCTGCAGGGTCAAGAAGGGTCTGATAAGGAAGACAAAGCAGATGAAGAGGATCAAGAAGAGTCTGATAAGGATGAGAAGGCAAATGAAGTGGAAGAGATCACCGATGAGGAGTAGCATAACCTACTTAGTATTACGTAGAATAGATAGAGTACTACATGCTTGGTCAATGTTTGTAAATTTTTGAAATATGATTTTGGTGTTTATAACCAGATGTTTATTATTATTGCCTCCAATGACAAATCTTGCTGGGCTATCTTCTGCTCAAGCTTTTTGGTAGTAATCGATTATAACTTGTTTCATGGTTTTCCACTTTTGACAATGGTCTCTGGTTTAGATTTTTGCCATTCATTCATGGAGTTCATCTAGGGAGGTATTGAGTATCATTTGGCGCTCATGACCTAGTTTTATAATTGTCTTATATCAGAACGATTTGACTGTAAAATGGAACAAATGTAATTTCATAAATTAAAATAGAACATTATATTTTTTCAATCAAAATAATATTACTATAAAATGGAATAATACCATTTTGGTTAACCCAGAGGAAGAATAAAAGTAAAGATGGATGGATAGTTTTTAACTCATGGTGAAGCCTATTCTATCTTTGCTCATATAAGAATGGTCACAAGGCATGAGCATTTTCTACTTGGGTGATTGAGCCATCACTAAAAATATATCTTCCCTTGTTTCTTTCACTTACATGGTGGCAAGGGCTTCCCACACAAGCAAAGATTGTGAGCATAAGCAACTGCTGGAAATATGTTGAGTGGTCTGGTTTGTGGTATTTCTCCACATAGCCTATTTGCTCTGAAGCTTGCATGCCTTAATCCTACAATACTTGACAAAGTGCTTGGAATTTTTCCTGTCAATCCATTTATAGACAAATCAAGCCATTGCAGTTTCACCAACATACCTAAACTTTGAGGGATGCTTCCTAGTATGTGGTTCCTTGAGATGTCAAATCTCTCAAGTTCAATCAAATTTGAGATTGAAATTGGGATTTGACCTGATATCTTGTTGCCTCCTATGCTTAGCACCTTCAGGCTAGAGCCTTCTTGGAATACTGGAATTTGACCCGAAATTGAATTCCCTGATACATCTATAACCTCCAAGGAGCTGCTTGTCCTGTTGTTTATGATTGATGACAGTGAACCCACAAGGAGATTTGCATGCAAATCAATGGAAGACAACCCAGTGGGCAATTTGATTTCAGAAAGATCAAACTTCAACTGGTTGTTTGAAAGCTTCAATTTTTGCAGGCTTGACATGTTTGTGAAGAAACCTGAAATACCACCAACCAAGTAATTATCTGAGAGGTCTATGGAGCTCAAAGAGTCAGGTTTGATGAACTTTGGGAGATTTCCCTTCAGTTTACACCCAGCTAGATTGACATCTTTAAGTGGCTTTATTCTAATCCAATCAGGGACACTACCCAAACTGAGATTATTGTAGGACAAATCTATTGACAAGAGAGAAGGGATGCCTCTGGTAGGAATAACTGGTAAGGGATCAGAGACTGCATTTCTTGATAAATTAAGGTACCAAAGATTCTGCAATCTTGAAATTGACAAAGGAATTTGACCTGTGAGCTGATTACCACTTAATTGAAGAGTGGTTAAGGATTTCAAATTTCCAATCTGGTCTGGAATGTTCCCTGTGAGCATGTTATGGCTCAAGGACAAGTCTAAAAGATTGGTGAGGCTGAATAAAGAAATGGGAATTCTCCCAGTGAATTGGTTGAAAGAAAGATCAACATAGGTCAAATTTCGGAACTGCCCTACAAATTCTGGGACAGACCCAGATAACAAATTGCAGCTGAGATCAAGGTACTGAAGACTCTGAAGAGATTTCAAAGGTAAGGGAATGGGACCTGACAGAGAATTTCTTGCTAAATTGATTTGAATGATGTTTCTGAGACTCCCCAAAGTTGAAGGAATCTGCCCTTTGAGATGGTTCCCATTCAGTGAAAGTGTCTGGAGCAAGGGTAGGTGACCTAAACTTGGAGGGATGGTCCCTCCAAGAGAATTGTCCTCCAAAGCAAGCTGGGTGAGATGGGTCAAATTTGAGAAGCTCTCAGGAATTGGTCCTGTGATGTGTTTCATACCACTTATCACCAAAACCTCCAAGAAATGCAAATTTCCCAGTGAAGGGGACAGGGTGCCCTTCATGTATAGGGCACTGTCCTCCTCACTATCAGGTCTCTGCAATTGTAATGTAGTGACTCTTCCTGAGGATGGATTGCACTCAACTCCTTCCCAACCTCCATTGCAGCAATCTCTTCCAGTCCATGAAGAAAGGGAATCTGTTGTGTCCTTCAAGATGCTTGCTTTAAATCTCAGAAGGGAAATCCTGTCTTCTTCTGAACAGATTGGAGAGTCCGATGTTGTCTGGGCACCAACAACAACAACAACATTGTTTTCTGGGAATTGAATGCAGAGGATTAATGTTGAAGATACAAGCAGGAGATTGAAAACCCATTTCCAAAATTGCATTTTGGATGGTGGGTCTTAATCAGATCCAAGGAAAAAGCTGAAAAATCAAGGCGGAATCTAGGATCTGACAAGAGAAACAGAGCGAGTGAGAAAAAGAAAGAGAAAATTTGAAAAAACAAATTTGATTTAGTGAGATAAACAGTGAGAAAAGTACCAGACCCGACATCAGTTTATGCCATTCTTTCACGTAGACAGGAAGGTATAATGATGATAAAGATGGAAATGATGATTTTGTTGGAGATCTACATGCAAGAATGAGCAATTTATAGTTGCAGAAGGAAGGAAGGAAGAAAAATAAGAGCTTCTCAATGAAAGGAAGAGGAAAATTGTAGTGTATATTTTGAATGTTGAGTTTAAAGAAGTTCACATGGAAATTTGTGACCGTTGGATGAATCACGAGGATCCTTGAACGTTGGAGCGCACTAGATTCAAATTTCTCATAAAAAAGAAAAAAAATTTCACCTCACTATTATAATTTATAATATATGCTCGCTCTCTTCCACAAGTTTCATGCTAAACAGTACATACTATTATCATTTCTTGTTGTCTGGCTTGGAGAATAATGGTATAGTATGATTGTATTTTGTATATATGAAGGTTTTTTTTTTTTTTTACTTATGGATCCATCATAAGTTGTTTTGCTTGTGACTTCACTACTTGTGAGAGCCTTCACTTTAACGTCATTTTCATATTAACACATTTGAATAGTTTCCATTCTTCCACTTCCTATATGCCCAACTTGTTGGACCTAAGTCTAATTTTGGGTGTGTAAAATAAGCCCACATCACTTGCACAAAAGAGATATGAGGGTTGAGGTTAATTTGTTATATTATTTTATTCATTATTATAATTAATAAATATTTTATTAATTATTATAATGAAATAAATATTTTATTAGTCCTATTATATAATACATGAGAACCCTAGTTTCTAAA
>QANZ01021006.1:0-24415 GCA_003254925.1 Chamaecrista fasciculata | reverse complement strand
TTAGAGATACAAAATTATTATGAGGAGTGAAATAATTTCTAAATTTAATTTTATAGTCATTTATAGCTTTACTATGATCATATTTTAAACAAAGAATGAGTATTTCAGGCCCCAAAAAAAAGGACTCCATAAAAAATGTTTATCAGGAGAAAAAAATATCAAATCAATATTGTTTTAATTTTCAAGGACCCAAATGCAACCAAAATAAGCCAGATAAAGTTAAGCATATGAATATTTAATTTTAGACACTATTAAAAAAATATTTTTCACTCAAGAACCAGCTGGCTCGTACTGACATGCATGATTGACTCTTTTGGGTAACACTTTAAAAAGCTAGATAGTTTAAACTATTTAGTTTTTAATCGTTGGATTTAACTTTTTTAATCTCAAAATTTGTGTTTTATAAATTAAAAAATGATTACAAAAATCTCAAGACTTAAAAATTAAATGCAACGATTGAAAATTAGATAATTTAAGCTATCTACCTTTCCATAGAATTCTTTTATGAAAGCCCACCATAATGACCACATGAATGCATCACACATTTAGATTATAATATGTTGGTCAAAATTTCATTTGGTCTTAAATATAATCCTAAATTTCATTTTAGTTATTTTTATTTTTTCAATCTTGTTTTGGCCCTTAATATTTTTCAAATTTTGTTATGGTTCTTAACTACTAATTATAGGGTAATATTTCTCTTTTTAAGTTTAAATGTAACAAAATCAAAACGACTAACGAATTCTTTGTTTGTCCAGTGGGAACGATCAGTAAACAAAGTCAAATCAAGTCTAAAATAGGGCCCGAATGTGAGACACTTGTATTATGAAGTTAACCATATTTCTCTTATTTCAAGTCTGAATGAGACGAAACCGGAGCTACGAGTTACTTTTAATGAATTATTTAATTTTCCTATTTAATCGGGGTTGTCAGCAAATGTGGTCACATAGACTACAAAAATTGGTATTGATGTTTTGACCAAACCTCACTGAGAGCGTACTATTTGACTTCATTTACCGACAACTTCAACTGGACAAATAAGAACTCGTTAGGAGTAACCTGTAACTCTAATTTCGTCGCATTTATACTTGAAACGAGAGAGATATGACCAACTTAGATGAAATGAGCAACATACTTTCGAACTCGATTTGACATTGTTTGTTGATAATCTCAATTGGACAGAGAAAAAAATTGTCTAAGAAAAACTTGTAATTCTGATTTTGTTACATTGAAAGTTGAAGTAAGAGATATATATATAAAACATTCAAAAGTTAGGGAGCAATCGTAAAAATTATTAAGGAACATAATGAAATTCTAAAAAAATATTAGCAATCAAACAAAATAAAAAAAACATATTAGGAACTAAAATAGAATTTAAGATTATTATTAAGAACCAAAATTTAGGATCGATCAAGTCATCACTTACAAAACAAGAGCATATGCAGGGTGAGATATCAATCTTGAGGATGAAATACATGAGGCTCCATCCTCATTAGCAAGCAAGTATTTACCAGTAGAAGATATTCCATAGACTCTTTCAACCTTACTATCTTCATTAAATCTCGTGGAACAAGTAAGAAGAGAGTGAGCAGAAAGGCAAAATAACATACGATCCAGCTTTTGGGAAGTGTTAGGATTTTGAACAGCAAGCTTTGAAGCAATTTCAGAGGCTGACATGGTTTTATTAGGGCTTCCTTCACCATTAATGATCTCACATAGGTTTAGTTCAATGGCAGCATTCAAGATTGAGGAGAAGATAAGGCCACCACTTGATAACCACAGTGCATCAAGCCAACCATCGGAGTTATTCTCTATAGTATTCATACATAGATTGAGCTTATCTTTGGTAATTAATTAGAGAGGAGAAACTAGCTAGCTTGATTGATTTGGAAAAAATGAAACTTTAGGTTAATTTTGTGGGTATTTAATTTTTGTGTGTCTGTTACAGTCTAATTAATTAATATAAACATTGCATGATTGCATCTTGATAGAAGAGTAATCTTCAAATCTGTTGAAAACAGAATTGGTTAGTCAGTTGCCACGTGTATGTGTGTTAGTTAGTCAGTTTGGTTGAGCTGTAAGTCTAGTTACTCAGCTTAGTTACTTAGTTGGATTCTAGCATCAATATATAAATATCTGTGTAATAGTTCCTGATTGATATCAAATATATGAAATACATTTCGCCTCTTTTCTCTTCTTCTTTCTACTCTTTCTTCTGCTTTCTTCACTTGTCTATCATGGTATCGTGAGCCAGTACGATCATGGCCACTTCTTCTTCTCCGCTGTCTGATACTTCGTCGCCTTTACCTTCTTCTTCTTCTTCGTCTTTAGTTTCTTTTAAGAGCAAAATTACTACGAAATTAGATGATACTAACTTTCTGTTATGGAAACAACAAATTATTGCTGCTGTTCGTGCTCACAGTCTTGATGATTTTCTTTCTGGTGAAACTTCGGTTCCTCAACGGTTTCTCTCCGATGCTGATCGTGTAGCTGGTAAAGTGAGTCCTGCGTTTCTTTTTTGGCAGAAGCAGGATCAGTTCTTGTTGTCATGGCTGTTTGCTTCGCTTGGAGAGTCTATGCTTCGTCTTGTGGTTGGATCCTCAAGATCCTGTGAGGTATGGACCAAGATCCTTGACTATTTTGGAAATCATATGGCTGCTAAAGTATATCAGTATCAAACGGAGTTAAGGAATACTAAGAAAGGTACTTCTTCGATTAATGACTATCTGTTAAGAATTAAAGTTCTTGTTGATCAAATTCGTGCAATTGGTTCTGAAGTTAGTGAGCAAGAACACATTAGATGCATTTTGGAAGGTTTAACTGAAGAGTATAGTCCTTTTATCACTTCTGTGAATCTCAGATCTGAACCTCTTTCTGTCACTTCGTTGCATTCACTGTTAATTACTCAAGAAATTCAACTAGCCAAGTTTCTTAAGCCTGTTGAGCCAGTCATTACAGCTAATGTGGCTACTAGCAGTGATAATTTTCAGCAATATAATCCTAGAGGTACTGGTTTTAATCAGTTTAATTCTCATTCTAGAGGAAATTTTAGAGGAGGTTCTGGTTATAGAGGAGGAAGGTTTAATTCTAATTTTCGAGGTCGAGGCAGGGGAAGATTTTCTAATAATTTTCATTCGAGGCCTTTCATTCAATGTCAAATTTGTCACAGGCCAGGACATCTTGCACCATCTTGTTATCATCTTGCTAGTTTTTCTTCCGGTGTTCAGAGTTCTGGTTTTTCTCCTGTATCTAGACCTCAGTTTGGGAATCAATCTCATTTGCCTAACTATCCTTCATCTAATAATCTTTCTGCTCTCATTGCTACACCTGAGGCTTTGACTGATAATGCGTGGTTTCCTGATTCTGGTGCATCAAGTCATCTCACTAACAACAATTCTAATCTCATGTTTAGTAACAACTACTATGGAGGTGAACAGGTTCATATAGGTGATGGTAAGGGGCTCTCTATTCAGCATATTGGTCAATCTTTTGTTTCTTCTTCTCAAAATCCTTCAGTAAATCTTTCTCTTAAACATCTTTTACATGTTCCTGATATTACTAAAAATTTAGTTAGTGTCAGTAAGTTTGCTAAAGATAATGATGTTTTCTTTGAATTTCATGCTAATGGCTGCTTTGTTAAATCACAGGCAACCAAGGAAATTCTATTACAAGGATGCCTTAGGTCTGATGGCTTGTATTGTTTTGAGAATTTTCAGCTTTCACATCAATCTTCTTCGCCAAATCCTGCTCAATCTGCACTCACTGCACATTCGAGCTCAGTTTGTCCTCAATTTTCTTTCAGTTCTTCTTGTAATGTTGTCTCTAATACAAATAATACTTGTAATTCTGCTGTTGATTCATATGCTTTGTGGCATAGAAGATTAGGTCATTCTCATTCTANCAGTTTTTCTGTAAATAAAGTATGTCAGTTCATGAGTAATCCTTTAGAAGAACACTGGTCAGCTGTTAAACGAATTCTGAGATATCTCAAAGGCACTTATTCATATGGTTTGTGTCTTAACAAAGCTGCATCTTTTCAACTTACTGGATATTGTGATGCAGACTGGGCTAATGACATTGATGATAGAAGGTCAACATCTGGTTTTGCCTTATTTTTTGGCTCAAGTTTAATTTCTTGGAGCTCTAAAAAGCAACCTACAGTAGCAAGATCTAGTACAGAAGCCGAATATCGAAGTATTGCTGCTCTTGTTACAGAAATCAGTTGGGTTATATCTCTTATGAAAGAATTATGTATTCCATTAGCTTCTGTTCCTTTGGTATATTGTGATAATTCTAGTGCAGTAGCTCTGTCTCGAAATCCTATTCTTCACAATAGAACTAAGCATATGGAATTGGATGTCTATTTTGTTCGAGATAAAGTGATACAAGGATCAATTGATGTTGTTCACATTCCTTCATTAGACCAAACTGCAGATATTCTAACCAAGCCACTTGCTGTGACTAGGTTCTGTGATTTACGATCTAAACTTCAGGTTCTGCCCAAGCACAACCTTCAGTTTACGGGGGAATGATAGAAGAGTAATCTTCAAATCTGTTGAAAACAGAATTGGTTAGTCAGTTGCCACGTGTATGTGTGTTAGTTAGTCAGTTTGGTTGAGCTGTAAGTCTAGTTACTCAGCTTAGTTACTTAGTTGGATTCTAGCATCAATATATAAATATCTGTGTAATAGTTCCTGATTGATATCAAATATATGAAATACATTTCGCCTCTTTTCTCTTCTTCTTTCTACTCTTTCTTCTGCTTTCTTCACTTGTCTATCACATCTTGACGCAAAGTTTAATAGTTAATGAAAGTCCTTATCATATCATATATAATCATATATAAAAACCTAAAAGCAGAGCACATCTGGTCTTTGCCTGCCACGTGTCACTGTGCCTTAAATTATCATTAAAATTTTTTACGACTTTCGACCAATCCCTGTGCACCATGTCATATGTCATTTTATTTAACATTTTTAATCACCAATTTATATCCACATGTCAATCATATCGTTTCAACAACCAATCATATATTGCCATATGGCAGTCCAGTCATGCCACATAAGCATGCGAAATGGCATGTATAAAGGAACACATCACATTAATGACGAATTAAAGCAAAAATGTGAGAGTTTTTTCTTTCAAATATGGTATATTCTAATTAAATCCGTATAATTAGTAGATACATTGATGCTTATTGATCGGATATGGTATATTCCATTAATGGCCTCCTAAATTAGTAGCATTTAGCATGAATTGTTTATGAATGTGATTTCATTGTCATTTGTCTATTGCAGGAAANATTGATTAAGAATGGTACATGGTCTTTGGTACCTTTACCCTCAAATAGAGAAAAGATTGGTTGTAAATGGGTTTATAGAATTAAGGAGAACTCTGATGGCACCATTAATCGTTATAAAGCAAGGCTTGTGGCTAAAGGATTTCATCAGCAAGAAGGTTATGATTATACTGAGACTTTTTCTCCTGTTATTAAACCTCAAACTGTTAGAATTATACTTACAATTGCTTTGACTCGTGGCTGGTCTCTTTCACAATTAGATGTAAATAATGCTTTTCTCAATGGTACTATTGATGAAGATATATACATGCAGCAGCCTCCAGGATTCGAAAATGAAGACAAAACCTTGGTTTGTAAATTGCACAAATCACTTTATGGCTTGAAACAAGCTCCTCGAGCTTGGTTTCAAAAATTAGCTAATACTCTTGTGCAACTTGGTTTTACTGGTAGTAAGTGTGATCCTTCTCTATTCATTCATCAAACTTCTACTGATGTTACTTATCTCCTGGTCTATGTGGATGATATTATAGTAACAGGTTCCAATTCTACCTTTATTAGTTCTCTCAAGACACAGTTAAACAGTGCTTTTGCCTTAAAAGATTTGGGATCTCTTCATTTCTTTTTAGGTATTGAGGTCACTTCTCTATCTAATGGTTCATTGCTTCTATCTCAATCTAAGTACATTTCTGATTTGTTAGCTAAGGCAAAAATGGATTCAGCTAATCCTATGAACACTCCAATGGTTGCTGGGGTCAAACTTTCGAAGCAGGGTGATGATTTTATGGCTGATCCTCATTTGTACAGGTCTATAGTAGGAGCTTTGCAGTATGTTACTATTACCAGACCAGAAATCAGTTTTTCTGTAAATAAAGTATGTCAGTTCATGAGTAATCCTTTAGAAGAACACTGGTCAGCTGTTAAACGAATTCTGAGATATCTCAAAGGCACTTATTCATATGGTTTGTGTCTTAACAAAGCTGCATCTTTTCAACTTACTGGATATTGTGATGCAGACTGGGCTAATGACATTGATGATAGAAGGTCAACATCTGGTTTTGCCTTATTTTTTGGCTCAAGTTTAATTTCTTGGAGCTCTAAAAAGCAACCTACAGTAGCAAGATCTAGTACAGAAGCCGAATATCGAAGTATTGCTGCTCTTGTTACAGAAATCAGTTGGGNTTTCCATTTTCACTGAAAACAGGAAATATGTCTGAAAACGTGTTTTGTACAGTTTTTTTGGAAATGTTTTCTGGAAACATTTTCTGAAACAGGCTGAAAACAGGAAACGTCAAAAAGACGTTTCCAGTATTTCCAAAAACAAACTTATGATATTTTGCAACATTACACAAAAGTAAACTATTTAATCATGTTAATATCATCATTTAGCTATAATCAAACTTAAAAACATATAAAAATTAGTGTTATTCAAGTTAACATAATTTAAATATGAATGAAAACGATTTTTTAACTTTATAAAACAAACATATTTCTTAAATATTGAAAATTTTGAAATGAAAATAGAATTCCAGAAATAGAAACAGAAAATGAAAACAGGAAACATTTTCTTAAACCAATCAGGCCCTTAATTTTTCAACCTAAAAAATTTTCTATTATCATTAATAAAAGCCTAAAAGCAGAGTACATCTGATCTTTGCCTGCCACGTGTCACTGTGCCTTAAATTATCATTAAAACTTTTTATGACTCTTTGACCAATCCATGTGCACCATGTCATATATCATTTTATCTAACATTTTTAATCACCAATTTATATCTACATCTCAATCATATCGTTTCAACAACCAATCATATATTGCCATATGACAGTCCAGTCATGCCACATAAGCATTCGAAATGGCAAGTATAGAGGAACACATCACATTAATGACAAATTAAAGCAAAAATGTGAGAGTTTTTTCTTTCAAATATGGTATATTCCAATTAAATCCGTATAATTAGTAGATATATTGATGCTTATTGATCTGATATGGTATATTCCATTATGGCCTCCTAAATTAGTAGCATTTAGCATGAATTGTTATAAATGTGATTTCATTGTCATTTGTCTATTGCAGGAAAGTTTTTAAATATTCAAATTCAATCATAATTATTTTTCTGTTATTTTTAAATATTCAAATAATTCAATCATAAAATTCATCTCTATTAATTTATCTTTATACTATAAATAATAGTCACGCAATTGTTCAGAGACCACAGTCACCTCTATGTAGATTCATGTGGTTGGATAGATTAACAAGGTCTATCATGGTATTGAAATTTGGAATTCATGTCTTCTATCATCTTCTATGGTAAGTTGTTAATCTATCATCTTATATCATCTAGCATCTTCAATAATAGTTACGAAACAGATAAAGCAATATATATATCATATTCTATCATCTATCATCTTCATGAATTACGAATCCTCAACATGAATTACAAATTTTAGCAATTTGAAATGTTATATACTTATTCAATCTACTTTTTTTATATAGAATTCGCTACAATATTTAGTATATAACATTTTTCAACCATATCTTGTGGTGTTTATTTTTTTTCTCATTGGAAAAGTTCCTTGCATTTTAGTGTTTTGGATTAACAGTTTGAATATACGTTGATGCAGAATAACAAATTGAGTTTGGAAAGAGAGAGGTAATATATTAAAGCCATTGTTTTTATTTATTTATTTATTTATTTATTTATTTATTTATTTATTTATTTATTTATGTTGTTGTGAGATTTCATTTCACATTTGGATTTTTTAATTTTTGTCAAAGAAAAAGGTGTTGTTGATTTTTGCTTTTCTTTTTAAAAAATATTTTATTATTAATTTAGAAATCTGGGTGTGATGTTTTTGTAGGAGTGTTATACATGTTCATAAGGATCACAAAGCACCCTCTTCGATCACAAAGCACCCTATTTATTCCTAACAAATTGTGCACACCAAAGCTTTATTTTTAAAGCCATTATTATTTCCAATTGTCAACTTTTGCAAGCATCATCAAGCAAATTAAGGATATGATACAAGATCCTTCTTGGAGGATATCTCATTCAACATACTCTTCGTGAAGCCAATTATATGGATCAAGTTCACCCTGGATATGATAAAATTCTCTTTCTTCAATTGAGAGCCAGCGAGTCTAGCCATAAATATAATCCTATAAATAATAAATATTAAATTTGATTCTTTCAAAATTAACATAGACAATCAATATTTATTGTATGATTGTGCACATAATTTACGTCAATCACTACATCAAAAATTAACGTAATCATACCTATTGTGAATATATGATTGTTTATGATATAAGCGATTGTTTATGATATAAGCACACCTATCTTGAATTATGCAAAACTCAAATATTTCTTAATTTTTTTATTTTGTATAAATAGAATATTATAAACATTATCGAAGTTCATACTTATTGAATTCATTTCATTTTTGAGCTATGANACTTATTGAATTCATTTCATTTTTGAGTAAATCATATATACTTCTTGCAATTTATGGTCATGAATAGTTACTCCTAATTTTTTGAGTTACTGATGAGAAAATATTGATATATGATTAAAGTTCCATTTTATGGTCATGAAGCTAATTTTTTTAAATCATTTAAAATTTAATCAAATTAAATCAAATGCAATTTATCTTTAGTGGTTAGAATTTAATAGAGACAAATAATATAAAATATAAATTTTATTTGCCAAATTATTTAGATAAAATGATAATTTAATATGTTATATGTATATATATACATATAACCGACACATTTTATTTCAATTAAAGCACATTATACTATGTTTTGCGAAGAAAACTTAATTAAATTGAATTTTTTTTACATGAATAAAATTGAATTATAAAAAAATGATACTCAAAATTCAAAATCATATATGCTCTAACGTTACATGTCATGTAGTCTTCAATTAAAAAGAAAAAAAACATAAACATTGATAAGCAATACATATTACTAAGAAATTAGTACATTATTTTTATTTCACATTACAGGTTTTCTCCCCTTAATGGTAAACTGAGCTAAAAGGTTAAAGCTAACTTTCTATTGTACCATTAAAATGTTTATGGAAGTGAAAAAAGAAAAAACCATGTGCCTATACATATATAGGTTAAATTTACAAAAGCATATGCCTATACTTTCCGTTGCCCATAATATTACTGATAATGCATGAAAATAGAGTTTTTTCTCTTCACACTTCTTTTATATTGTTGATCGATGTCAATATGTCAACCTCATCAAGAGCAAGTGAAAATATAGCATTAGACTCTTGAATATGCTCCCAAAGGCATATTCGATGATCAACTACAATCATAAATCCAACTATTACGAACCAAGTTTCAACCTGTGCAAAATTGAAAAATTGAATACACAAACCCCTTAGACATAACACCTTTGAACTTCTTCATGAAGTTTGACTTAATTGATGCTCGAATTTTCCCTCGCTAATGCGTTTCGTGCAACATTCACATCATTAGAGTTTATAGAAATATTCAAAACAAATGAATAGCACAATGAATTACTAATTACTAATTAGTTTAAAAAATGAGTAAACTACTAAATTGGTCCCTGGATTATTGGCTCGCTGACAGATTGGTCCCCAAATTTAGGAAATTGACAAATAGGTCCCCGAATTTTTCTAACGAGTCAAATAGGTCCCTGAATTTTTCTAACATTTGTCAAATAGGTCCTTCTGTGCATGTTATTCGGGGACTATTTGACTAACGTTAGAAAAATTCGAGGACCTATTTGACTCATTAGAAACATTCAGGGATCTATTTGTCAATTTCCTAAATTTGGGGACCAATCTGTCAGCGAGTCAATAATCCAGGGACCAATTTGGTAGTTTACTCTTTAAAAAATAATGTAATCGTTTTGATTGCCTCACATTCTATCTGTGATACGAGTATTAACCTTGGAGGTATTAGGGTCAGTTCGTTTTTGTTTTTTATAAAATTTGTTTTAATTATAATCGTAGTGTGATTATAATCAAAGTTGATTATTTTTGTAGTGNTGACAACAAAATTATTAATTGAAAGTAAAGTCACTTTACATAGTGTTAAAGCTAAGGGGGAATGACAACTCAAGAGTAATTTGTATTATACTAATTATTATTTATTTATGTATATATTAAAATAAAAAAAATAAAAGATATATAAATGGCGGGTTGGCGGGTTGGGTTGGGTTGAGCGGGCTCAGAATTTTGAAAATCGGAGCCCAACCCAAACCACTGCGGGCTAGGAATTTTCAAACCAAACAAACCCGTTAACCAAAACCTACGGGTTGGGTTGTTTTGGCGGGTTGGCCCAAAACGATGAACACCCCTAATCAATCCCCTTGATTGGCTTCACTCATTATCCGACCCCACATACACACTCACAATCACCATTAAGATGAGATCTCCTCAGCCTGATTTTCAAAGTATACACATAGCTATAAATCATGAATGAATTGAACAATACCAATTGAGGTTTATTTAAAAATATAATTATAAAATAAATATTCTATCTTTAATACCAATATTTCAAAATTAACAAAAATTCTTAATAGTTGATTGTTAAGTAATTGGGGTAATACTTACTTGCATCACCCACTTATTTGAAGTTTGAAGTGATTAGAATAATGAGGATATTATTTATGTGGAGGTAGTATCAATCACAATAGCAGTATAACAACAACATACTCATCATGATAAATCAACTTAATTTATCTTCTTCCCATAATCATCTATATCTAATTGTCAAAACTACTATTATTATATAAGGTAAATTACACTTTGGTACTCTGTGGTAAGGACCAGTTCCACTTTGGTACCATGTTCTTTCAAAAGTGACATATTAGTACCATGTTCAATTCATCGTTAGCACTTCGGTACCTAAAATTTTTTTTTTCTATTACCTCTTGATGAAAAAAGCACGTGCAGTTTATGTGTATGGTCAAAAATATGAAATCCACCATCCAAAACTCAAATTTCACGATTCAGCCTCCGAAAAAACGATTCAGTATGTACTTGAAGGCAGAGAATTTTGTGTTTTTTTTTCAGGCTGAATCTGAAATCTAAGTTTAGGAGGGTAACTTTCATATTTTTGACCATGTACGTGAATTGCAAGTGCTTTTTCCCATCAAAAAGTAACTGAAAAAGAGTTTTGGGCACCAAAGTGTCTAGGACGAATAGAACATGGTACTAAACTGTCACTTCTGAAATAACAGGATGCCAAAATGGAACCGGTCCATATCACAGGATACCAAAGTGTAATTTACCCAATTATATATGACGATGACATGTTTGAAATTTTCCAATTCTATTAGATGTCCTTGAAGGGACAACATACTTTGACGGGTTCAAAAGGTAGAAATGTATGATAATAAAGAAGCATATGGTTGAATTGGGTTAAGCTAAGTTTTTTTTATTACAGGTAAATTTGGGTTGGATTTTTAGAAAAATCATATCAATCCAAATCAACCAAAATCAAATACCAATGGGTTGGGTTTGGCGGGTTCAAGGGTCGACCCATTCCAATTTACAATTTTTTTTGCCAAAAATAGACTTCACTTATCTTCTCTAAATAATCATCTAGATCTAATTATCAAAACTACTATTATTATATAGAGTAAATTACACTTTGGTACCATGCGATAAGGACCGATTCCACTCCCTATTTTTTGAAAAGTAATATTTTAGTATCATGTTTTATTCGTCGTTAGTACTTTGGTACCAATTTTTTTTCCTGTAACCTCTTGATGAAAAAAGCACGTGTAGTTCTTGTGCATGGTCAAAAACACGAAATCCACCATCCGAAACTCAGATTTCACGATTTAGCCTCCAAAAAACACAATTCAGTATGTACTTAAAGGAAGAGGATTTCGTGTTTTTTTAGGCTGAATAGTGAAATTTAAGTTTAAGAGGGTAGATTTCATGTTTTTGGCCATGTACGTAAACTGCACATGCTTTTTTTTCGCCAAAAAGTAATGGAAAAAGAGTTTTGGCCTTTTGGGTACCAAAGTACCAACGACGAATAGAATATGGTACTAAAATGTCACTTTTGAAAGAATAAGGTTCCAAACCACAGGGTACCGAATTAAGTGTAATTTACCCTATTATATATGATGATGACATGTTTGAAATGTTCCAATTTTATTAGATGTCCCTAAAGGAACAACATAATTTGACGGGTTCAAAAGGTACAAATGTATGAAAATAAATAAACATATGGTTGTATTGGATTAGGCTAAAATTGTTTTAGGACAAGTTAATTTGGGTTGAATTATAAAGAAAAATATTTCAATCCAAATCAACTAAAATCAAATAGCAATGGGTTGGGTTGGACGGGTTCGCGTGTCCGCCCATTCCAATTTAAGCAATATCATATGTTATGTGAAAAATCAATGTTTTTGTACTCAAATTTTAATGAAAAGATTTTCTATTATTGTTATGTGAATAAATAAGTCAATAATATGATCAAAACTTAAAAAAGTTATATATTGATATTTGAAAGTATCTAAAATTAATGTGCAACATTAATATGATCAAAACTTAAAAAAGTTATATACTGATATTTGAAAGTATCTAAAATTAATGTGCAACATTGTAAGATAGATGTTAACATTTTCAATTAAGAAAGACCTTATGTTATTAGTTGAATTATATTAAATTGTATTGAATTATATATCATAAGTTAGTCTTAATATACAAAATGTAGTGTTTCAATATATTAAAAAAAAAAAGTAGTGCAGTTAGCAGATTAGGTTGGGTTGAGCAAGCTAGAAATTTTTAAACTCGCAACCCAACCCAAACCACTACAAGCTTATTTATTTTAGACCAAACCAACTCAATGACCCAAACCAAACCAACCAAAACCTATGGGTTGGCGGGTTGGGTTGAACCGCTAAACACCCATAATATCATTACTACTATATATTATCTTTCTTATATTACTACCAACTCAAACTACTTTATCTTTTTTTTTTTTAATATTTCCTTATTTCCTTTTAAATTTATAAAGCATATTATGTAATATTTTATGTAATTGAATCATTCAGAGTAGAGTTTAGAATAGTGATTCATTTTCTTTTTCATGTATACATAGTACATGTATTGGTAAAATTTAAAATTAATCATTTTATCTAATGATTTTTAAACTTGAATTTCTGATCGTTAAGCAATTAAGGTACCTGAAGTTTTGTTCTATCAATTTTGAATGAAAAATAGTGACGTGGCACAATTTTAGCCATCGGTTTTCAATGTATCTCACTTGTCAGTTTCGCACATCTTAAAATACATAATTAATTTTTTAACAAATTAATCAAATTAAATATTTTTATTAATATAAACATCATTAAACTCATGCATAATTAATTTTTTATCAATATATACAAGTTTAAAAATACATTATATAAATAAATGGGTTAATTAAAAAATATGATCTTTTTTAAAATAGAGTGGCTCAATTTGGACAAAAAACAGAATAAATGTGAAAGTTTAATGATCAAAATAAAACAAAAAATAGTTTTACGACCAAAATGAAAATTATCTAATAGTTTTTGTACGAAAATTTAATTTTTTACTGAGTCACATGAGCGCCACATCAGTTGTTTCCCTGAAAATTGATGGAACAAAATCACAGGTACCAAAGTGAAACAGAATACAACAGGGTACCAAAGTGAAATAGAATTAAACTACAAGATATCAAAGTGTAATTTACTCTTTTTTTTAACAAGCATTGACCATTTAGTATCTAAAGTATTATCTTTGCTTGTCAAATAGTAGTTGATATTTATAAAATGAAATTACGATTTAGTTCTTAAATATTGAAAGTATACTTTTTCTTTATATAAACATTAATTATTTAGTCTTCACCTATAATATTTCAAGAATTTACCAAAAAAATGTTTTCCAAATTCAAGAACTAATCTAAAACTTTGAGACAAATTTAAGATATGCTGTGATCTTATACTCATAATCTTATATGTTATGGTGTCTTAGATATTTCACGTTTGGTAATGTTATAATATCGATATACATCAACATTATTATGCAAAAAATGTGTGGGATATGATTATGTGATCTCAAATCACAAGGTTGGAAAGGGGACTTTTAAATAAAAGTTCAAATTTTCCCTTTTTTTTTTCTAATATGGCACCCTTTTTAGTCTTTTCTTTTGTTAATTTTATCTTATTTATTTAGACCTTTTTATATTGAAATTACACTTTATTATGTTATTACAATGTAATTATTTATTAGTATTATAAAAAAATATCTTTTAGTATGAAATATAAATAAATATATATTTTTTAAAAAATATTTACATATTTATTTTGAAAATTTCTATGTATGTTTTTAAGATATAAATAGGGGTAAATATGAAAATTTAAAAGAGATGCGATATTATTCAATAGAAAATACCAAACATATGTATCTTATATCGTTGATATATAAGATTTTTATCATTGTCATATATACCAAACATTGGTAATTGTGAATATCATGTATTTTATACTATAATATCCTATACCATGACATATTAGATACCATGATATCTGAGATCACAGCGAACCAAACACACGATAAGCATGTTTACTCTTTATATAAATAATAATCAAAGCCAAAGTGTAAATTTGGTCTAATATCTTTTACTCAGTTCCTAATTCGGTCAATTTTTTTTTTTACAATTTTGGTCCCATATCTTTGGTTCAAGTCTCATATCTTTTTTTTATTGCATATTTAGTCTCATATCTTTGTGTCAAATGCAGCATTGGTCCCATATTTTTGGATCAGATATAGAATTAGTCTCATATCTTTGGGCCAGGTGGAACTTTTTACAAAGATCAGATATGGGACTAAAAGTGCAACAAAAAACGATACAGGACCAAATTGAAAACTAAGAAAAAGATATGGGACCAAATTTACACTTTCACCTATGATTCAACAAGTTAATTAAACAGCTATTTGAAAGTGTAGGATGGATGGAGTAATCACTTACAAAATAGGAGCATATGCAGGGTGATATATCAATCTTGAGGATGAAGCACAAGATTCATCATCTTTATAAAGCAAGTATTTACCAGCAGAAGATATTCCATAGACTCTTTCAACCCTACCATCTTCATCAAATCTTTTGGAACAAGTAAGAAGAGAGTGAGCTGAAAGGCAAAATAGCATACGTTAGGGTTTTGAATAGCAAGCTTTGAAGCAATTTCAGAGGTTGACATGGTTTTATTAGGGCTTCCTTCACCATTAATGATCTCAAATAGGTTTAATTCAAAGGCAGCATTCAAGATTGAAGAGAAGATAATGCCACCAGTTGATTTCAACAGTGCATCAAGGCAAGCATCATAGTTATGATCTGTATTCATACTTGATCTTGATTTGGAAAAATGAATATGTGGATATTTGTTATTTGGCCTTCCAACAATTTCACATACATATATATATATATGTATATATGTATTTAGACAATTAAAAATTTAGTTATTAAACTTAATGTTCGCCGTGGTTCCTTCCACATGGGAACCACACCAAATTAAAATAAAAAAAATATATATGGAAGGCAGTAAAATTTGAGTCGGTGCAGTGAAATTGAATGCAAATTACATACCAATTGGAAGGCAATTGCAATTAATTGCAACTTAATTGTAATTTGAAGATGTTGAGGATGAGGTACATATTTTTCTTTTACGTGTCTTTTCTTTTTGTTGACATCGTCAACAAAATCAAATCGAGTTTACAAATGACTTTTTATCATTTTTCATTTATTTTAGACTCAATTTAATTTTATCTCATTTATTGACAGTTTCAATTAGATAGAAAATGATACATTAAGAATAATTCATAACTCTAAACCCGTCGTAATATATCGAACATGAAACGAGAATGGTAATATAGTTAACTTCTTTGACTATGAAACAAGTAACTTATTTTAAAGCCTAATTTGGTCTTATTACTTGAAGTCTCTAATTGAATAAAAAAAGACCTTGTTAAAAATTAAATAATATGTAATTCAAAACTTGTTATATTCGAACTAGAGACAAAAAAGATATATATGACCGCATTTAATTATTAAGAGTTAAGAGTGAAACTCTTAAAAAATTTAAAGGACCAAAATTACAAATAAAAAGCATAAACTTATGGAGCGTTTAAACTTATAAAGTTTAGGGTAATTCATTAAAAGACAAGGTAGTCCGATTCCCATGTTTAATAAGCATACTTACATGTGAGTGTGTTTGTTACAGTCTAATTAATTAATATATATCAATCTCGAATCTCAATGAATAAAAATATTGCATGATTGCATTTTTTTTTGGTCTGAATAAAAAATATTGCATGATTGCATCTTGCTGGCGTAAAATTTAATAATTAATGAAAGTCCTTATTATTAAAAAACTATAGTATAAACGGAAATCAAAGCTGTCATATATATTTTAAAGGGTAAATTGCAATTTGGTACCCTGTAGTTAGGGGCGGTTCCCCTTTGATACCCTGAAAGAAAAATTTTTGCATTGTGGTACCCCGTGGTTTGCTCCGTTAGCGATTTGGTCCCCCGAGGTTTTTTTTTGTTAGGATTTAACGGCAAATGTACGTTAAAATGTCAAAAATCTCCCAACAAGTCTTCTCTTATGCGTTTAAGTCTTTTCCCTTTATTAAAAGGGATCAAAACATAAAGAATTAATTATAAAAGGGTCTTTAGAATTCTAATATTATAGAATTTTCTCCTTTTCATAAGATTTCTTTTGAATAGGTCCTGATTTAATTACACTTTAATCCCAAAAGTTTATGATCTTTATCAAAATAGTCCTTAGAACCTCAAAAGACAAATGAGCATCTATGATTTATCAAAAAATCTCTATATTCAACTACAATTTTAATTCAAGTACACTACAAACAAATCAAAACCCCAAAATTTTCCAAAATCAAGCCCTACAAATCAAAAACCCTCTCAACAACAAAATCAACATCATCAACAGCCAATTTCTTCATACCGTAAGGAATCAAAATTCAAAATTAAGGAATTCAATTTCTTCCTCAATTTTCCAAAATTTGGCATAATTGGTCCCTCGAAAGTTTTTTTATCCATTTTTCCGTTGAAAAAAAGAAAAAAAATAAACTTTTATCCACAAAAAATTTTATTTTCTTATATTAAGGTCTTTTTTTTTTATAATAGGATCAAATCGTAAGAAAAAGAAATAAAATAAAATTATACCTAAATTTACCCAAAAACACATCCCTCTCTCAATCTCGCCGATCTTCTTCTTCATCATCTTCCTCTGCCAAATTCTTCTTCCTTCACCGACAATTTCTTCAACTCTGATTCCACCAGCTTCTTCTTCAACGATTTCTCCAAAGCCTCCTCTACTTCAAGTCGTGCCTCTCTCTCTAGCCCCAAAGATTCTTTATCTGACAACAATGCCCATATCTACCCCTTCTTTGACATTTCCTCTGCCACCTGAAATTTCCTTTTGGATAAGTTCTCTTTATCTTCTTCTTCTTCCTCTTGGCGATGCTCCATTCGCAACAAGGATGTTCTCGTTTTCCAGCGCAAGTTTTGCCGCCAGATGGACTTGCCCGAGATCTCCTCGCGGTTATCTGTCGGAGTCATCATAGTAGCTTGATTAAACTCGTCGGCGCTTCCGTCTCCGGGAACTACATTTACCTCGTCTATCAGTTCGCTCGCGGTGTTAATCTCTCTGATTGCTTGCGAAATCCTCTGAACCCCAGCTTCACCGATCTCTCCCTAAATTAATCCCCCTAATCAGAACCTCACGAACTCGGGGAGTTCAACGCAAAATCCCGAACCAAAAATCATCGACACAAAGAGCCGAATAGCGAAACACTGACCACACGCCGGCGTTAGAAGCAAGGGAGGAGCACTGAGAGTAGTTCAGTCATCGAAAATTTCAGAGAAAGGGCGCCGCCGCACGCGCCGACGATGTGTATGGACATTCACGGAGAAAGTGGTGAGGGGAAATCAGATCGGAATGAGGCGGGAATGTGAATCTACGGTGGTCGGAACAGGGTGGCCGGAGCAGAGTGATGATGATGATGGTGGTGGTGGCAGCCGCGGCAGCGGTGTCAGCGAAGGTGCATAGAAGAAGAAGAAAATGATGATAACGAATGATGTTAATTGGGATTTCCTCAATTTAGGATTGTTTTTGTTTAAATTCAATTATACTCTTAATTTATTTTTGTTCTTACGTTTTGATCCTATTATATAAGAAAAATGACCTTAATGTAAAAAAAATTAAGACTTTCGAGGGACCAATTATGCCAAATTTTGGAAAATTGAGGAAGAAATTGAATTCCTTAGTTTTGAATTTTGATTCCTTAGGGTTTGAAGAAATTGGTTGTTGATGATGTTGATTTTGTTGTTGAGAGGGTTTTTGATTTGTGGGGCTTGATTTTGAAAAAATTTGGGGGTTTTGATTTGTTTGTAGTGTACTTGAATGAAAATTGTAGTTGCATATATGGATTTTTTGATAAATCATAAATGCTCATTTGTCTTTTGAGGTTCTAAGGACTATTTTGATAAAGACCATAAACTTTTGGGATTAAAGTGTAATTAAATCAGGACCTATTCAAAAGAAATCTTATGAAAAGGAGAAAAATCTATAATATTAGAATTCTAAAGACCTTTTATAATTAATTCTTTATGTTTTGATCCCTTTTAGTAAAGGGAAATGACTTAAATGCATAAAAGAAAACTTTTTGGGAGATTTTTGACATTTTAACGTACATTTGCCGTTAAATCCTAATAGAAAAAAACTTCAGGGGACCAAATCGCTAACGGAGCAAACCACGGGGTACCACAATGCAAAAATTTTTCTTTCAGGGTACCAAAGGGGAACCGTCCCTAACCACAGGGTACCAAACTAAAATTTACCCTATTTTAAAATTTGTTTTCCCTTTCTATTTCATAAATCTCGTTACACAAAATATTTCAGGTTGAGATGTTAAATTGGTATATGTTCTTTTTAACTAACTGCCACTAGTGATTTGTAAAACAGTCTCTAAAGACAATTGCAACAGTATGGAGAACCGTCACTAGAAATAATAACGAAAATTTACAAAATTGTCATTAGAGATAATAGCAACATTATAAAAAATGGCCGCTAGATACAATAATTATAATTTGCGAAACTACTACAAAAGACAATAATAATAATTCGAAAAAGCATCCCTAAAGATAATGACAACAAATGCCGTTATTGCATAGAGTTGTTTACTTTGGGGTGCATAACTCATAGAATTATGCATGATAGCAATTGCTAGTTTTGTATTATTAAAGGGTAATCAGAGTCTTGGTTTTATATGTATAAGAACTTGGTTATATGTTTTCTTATTCTGGGCCTTCATATACTTGGTTTTAGTATTGTGGATGCTGCATACTTCTATGGAAGTTTTAGGATGAGAGTAATTGTACGTGAATTGTTTCGTTGTTTCTGAACCTTTACTAATTTATGTTAAAATTATAGATTTCATTATTGTAGTATTTTTGCCTTCTCTTGATTTATTGGTATATGATGATGTTAGGTTTACGGGCCATGGGGATTCTTCCTTGTGGTTCTTGTCGGTCACGGATTCCTCCAGGGGGTCGTGACAAATCGTCGCAAAAAAATAGTTACAACAATTTGCGAAATCGCTTAAATCTTAACCTATGAAGCATAGACACTTCATTTGGAGGTCGTGTCGCCGTGTCAGACACGTGTCCGTGTCCGACACCCGTACAACACCCATACGACACATATTCATAAGTTTCAGAATATAAAATCAAATTTTTGTGACTTTAACATGACAAATAATAAGAAACAATGACATATATGACATATATTATGAATACATATTATAATTTTCAAAGTTTTTATCAAAATTTATAGATTTTTAATTATTTTTGTATATAAATATATGTCGTGTCATGTCATATAATTTTAAGAACTTGACGTGTCGGTGTGTCCATATCCGTGTCGTGTCCCGTATCCATATCGGTGTCCATGCTTCATAGATCTTAACCAATTGCAAATGAGCTTATTTTTTCTTGTGTCAATAGTGAGAACATTGTATGACAAAAAATATTGAGAACATTAGTTTTTTTTTTAATGGTAATATCAAGGGGCCAAGGCCCAAAAGAGAACATTAGTTTGAATGAATTAGCTCATTGATTTCAAAGGTACTTTGGGCCTATTTAAACAACTAATGGGCTTGCAATTTCTTCCTTTATTTTTAGCCCAAATATTTCAGACGAAAAAAATACGAATGACTCAAATTGATTTTAAAGAGTTGCCTAAAAAATTAATTGATTTTAGAATATTGCCAACTTCATTTATCTATTTATTTATTTTATTTATTTGATAATATCAATAAAGCGCAACATCACGCACAGTGACACAACATACAGCAGAAAACACATCCATACATATTCTATTATTCATATATATATATATATATATGGGCCAAAGAGTATTTTATATTGTTTGCTCAGTCCTAATTTCATCTTATATTTTTTTTTTGTTATACTTTTGTTCTCATGTTGTGCTCGGGTTTCAATTTAGTCTTATATCCTTTGGTCAGGTACAAAATTGGTCCCATATAATTTTTGTTATAGATTTGGTCCTATATCTTTGTAAAATGTTCCACCGTTAGTCCCACAATCGATTGGAATATTTTGTAAAGATATGAGACCAATTTTATAATCTGACCAAAAGATATGAGACCAAATCTGTAACCTAACCAAAAGATATTGAACTGCAAGCAAAAGATAAGAAATCAAAAGTGCAACAAAAAATATATATGAGACCAAATTGACACATAAACAAAAAAAAAATATAGAACCAAAACTGCATTTTGACCATATATATATATATAATGTTTACTTGATATGATAATCATCTACTTATTTATAGAACTCAATGACACCCACGGTAGAGAAAACATAACAGGCAATTTGATATCTAGAGAAACCAGCATGTTTGCAGAGAGCTGCTAATTCCTTCTCACTTCTTTCTTTTCCACCAGCATGCAGAAACATCAGATTTCCAATTAGAGAAACATACTTATCACCATCACTTACTTTTGCAATATCTGGCATTAACAACTCTATAATGATCAACTTCCCACCTTCCTTTAGGGATTTGAAGCAGTTCTTCAGAATTTGCATGCATTTCTCATCACTCCAATTATGAGTTGTATTCTGTATCAACCATATATATAGGTCAAAGTGTACTTTTGATCCTATATTTTTGTTCAAGTCTCAATTTGATTATGTATCTTTTTTTTGCTGTACTTTTGATCTCATATCTTTTGCTTAAGTATCAATTTGGTCCCGTATCTTTTTTTGTTGTTGCACTTCTGGTCCCATATCTTTTGGTTAGGTTGCAAAATAGGTCCCATATATTTTGATAATGTTGCAGATTGATCTCATATTTTTGCAAAAGTTTACACATTGTGGGACTAACTATAGAACTTTTTGCAAAAATATGAGACTAATTTTCTGCACCTGACCAAAAGATGAGACTAAAAATTCAAAAAAAAAAAAAATGGGACCAAATTGAAATATGAGCAAAAAATAAAGATACGAGACTAAAAATACACTTTGGCCCCTATATATATATATATTATCAATACCAAGGTGTGCTTCAATAATTCATATATATATATATATATATATATATGTAAGTATACTAATAGTAATATGGATAGTATCTAAAGTAATTTATGCAACTAACCTTAATCATTATTGCATCACCTTGTGGGACACCTTCGAACATATCGCCTCCAACATGTGTAATTCCTTCAAGATCCAAACGCACACACACAAAGGAATTTGATGAAAGTGAACTAATATGAAATCATCACTCTTAAAGACATACATATAAATAATTACCTGGGTAGGAGGGAGCATGTTGTACAACTTGGGGCAAATCAAAATTGATACCCTTAATAGAAGGATATTTTGAAGTGATCATTTTGAGAGATTGGCCAATTCCACCAGCAACATCTACAAGTGTTGTTATTCCTTCATATCCTTTGTATATTTTCAAAATCTCCCTCATTTGCATCGCAGAGATATCAGCCATTGCTCTATGAAACAATGCTTTGTATGTTGGATCTGTTTCCATGTATTCGAACTTAGGCATCCCATGCACTTTCTTGAACAAGTCTTCTTCATCGTCCACAATCACTTCCTTCAAATTTTGCCTGCAATATTGTTATATAGATTGATGTATGGAATTATAAAAATCAGATGACGTGTATACTTCCACTCCAATTTTCTTGAGTTTAGCTATATTAAAGGGACAAAATTGAAATGATTTTGCTTAATTAAATTGCTCATTTTTATCAAAAAAAAAGAAAGAAAGAGAAAACATACTATTTAGTCATTGAATTTATATCGAGTCAACTAGTTAGTCACTCAATAATCAAAATTTATTACTTAGTCATAATATATGAAAAATTAAATCTTCATATATTCTAATGAAAAATTTAAAAATTACAATATTTATTTATAATATATGTTATATATATTATTATTTTCTATTGTTTATCATGTTAAAGTCACAAAAATTGATTTTATATCCTAAAATTTATGAATATGTATCGGGTGGGTGTCGTAGGGGTGTCGGACATCGACACGTGTCTGACATAGCGACACGACCTCAAAATGAAGTGTCCATACTTCATAGGTTCAAATTCAAGGGCCAAAAAGTATAAAATTAGTTCAGATTAAATTCAATGACCAAAACGTCACTAGGGACCAAATAGTTGATACTTTAAATATTTCAAGGACCAAATTGTGTATTTCGATTATACAGGGACTGATTAGTTAACTCAGTGTAAATTCAAGTAGGACCAAATAACAGGTTTTCTCAAAAAGAAAAAGAAAAAGAAAATGTAGAGTAACTTACAAAGCAAGAGTCAATGCAGGGTGAGACATCATTCTTGAGAATGCAACATAGGAGGCTCCATCCTCATTTGCAAGCAAGTGTTTACCAGTATGAGATATTCCGTAGACTCTTTCAATCTTACCATCTTCATCAAATCTCTTGGAACAAATAAGGAGAGAGTGAGCAGAAAGGCAATAGAGCATACGATCCAGCTTTTGGGAAGTGTTAGGATTTTGAAAAGCAAGCTTTGAAGCAATTTCAGAGGCTGACATCATGGCCTTATTGTTATTAGAGCTTCCTTCACCAATGATCTCAAATAGGTTTAGTTCAATGGCAGCATTCAAAATTGCAGGGAAGAGCTGGCCACTACATAACAACAATGCATCAAGACAAGCATCGTAGTTATTCTCTGTAGTAGTCATACTTAGCTTGCTCTTATATATCTTGGGTAATTAATTAAAGAGTAGAGAATGGCTAGCTAGCTTGCTTTGGAATAATGAAACTTAGGTTATGTGGGTATTTATAGGGTGTTTTTGTGGCTATTTTTGAATTAATAATAGGCTTATCTTTTGATAAGGTACCAAATCAATTATGTATCTTTTTATTTTTTAGATTTTGTCTCATAACTTTTAATTTGGTCAGCTGCATATATAATTGGTTCCTATCTTTTCTTATTGAAAAAGGTTTCACCGTTAGTTCCACTCTAAATTTCGTTGACGTGCATGGGGATCAAAATTGCAAAAAAAAAAAAAGAGAAAGATATATGATCAAAATCGCTATTTGACCCAAAGATAAGGGACCAACATCACAACTTACTCCAAAGACAAGCGACCAAAATCTCCTCTAAGTCAGCCAGTTGTTCATGTTATACTTAACGAAGGGAGATGGATGAAATTTAGGATGAGACTAAGGGTGTGCTTGGAAAATAAGTATGTAATGAAATAATGATTTTATATAATGAAAAGGTAATGAAAAAATTATGTAATGAAAATGAAATGATAAATGGTGTTTGGATTGTTTGAGATGTAATGAAAAAAGTAGAATGTGAAATTATATAAAAGGCTATGTAATGATTGTGGATGGTTGAAATAATTATATGGGTTTTTCAAAATTGTATAAGGGTAGAATTGGTAATTGATAATGGAATAAGATGAAGATAATGAAATGATATTTTGGTATTTGGTTGTGGTTGTTATGAAATGAAATGGTAATGAAATTGTCTTGGAATTTGTGCTA
>QANZ01020985.1:123386-157069 GCA_003254925.1 Chamaecrista fasciculata | reverse complement strand
TTAAATTCTACTAGCGGATCCGTTCGGGAAGTTTAGGACCTAGCGTGTTTTGTTTTAATTTTATTTTTGCTTCCGCTGCGTTAGGCGCCTACAATTCCCAACAGGCACATCCCGTGGCCCATAGCCAATTCGATTCCACAACTTGCGGACCAAGTCTATTATTCGTGCCTATAAATATTGCTCGTCATTCCACGCTCAAAGCACCAGTTCACCGCGAAATCAATAGTTTAGAATAGTTTAGAAGTTCTCTGCCTAGAGCATGAGTAACTAATTAGGTAGATACTTGAGGAATGCCTCAAGGATGTGACTTAAGTTCATCATGTTCTTCATAAAGTCCAGATATTGATGTTGCATTTATGAAGTATTCTCAATTTCTTCATGGTAAGTGTTGAAGTTGTTTATTCATTAGATTGATAGTTTGATACTTTATTAGGGATAAAACATGATATTCCTGGAGTCTGTCTCTTTTACAATTAACAAAGTTTGCTCTTTGAATATGTTATATGAAGAGTGTTCTATCTATCTTAGAAAGTATGATTATTAGGATTGTTCTTTGTTATTCATGTTTGTTCATAATCCGATATTGCAATAAAAAAGATTGTCTTGAAAATCAATAAACAAATGCTTATATTTCCAAGTATTGGTTGAGTTATCCATCCTAATTATACATCTTTCACTATTGTTTAATTGATTAGTGTTTAATGTTATAAATACATCAATGAACAAGGTTAGTTAAATGCACATTAAATATCTGCTCTTGATCTTTTATGAACTATGATAGTCAATCTCTAGGGGTTCTCTCAAGTATTGTTTTCATTATTCATATATTCGTGACACTTTTATAATCAAAATTATAAACTACAACCTTCATCACAATTCTCTTAGTCTCATCACATTGAGTTCCGCGAGAGATTCGACCTTGGGTTAGCATCTACACTATATTCTAATAAATATAGTAATACTTGCGAGGCTCGAGTATTATTAAATTTGGCTCGCTTGACACCTTACGACGGGTGTCCGACCATGTTTTGGCGTCGTTGCCGCGGAACTCTTTCTTGAGTTCCTAAGAAATTGTGATTTGTTTTTATTTTCGTTTTGTTTTTATTTGATTTGCTTTTGTTTTGTTTTAGTTTATTTTCTTGTTAATTTATTTTATTGTTTATTTCGCTTTCTTTTCTTTTTGTTATTATTTATTTTAATTCGACTAGTATATGCCAAGGAGATCTAAAGAGCCTATAGTTCCCCTAGATTTTGAATTAGAGAAAACCCTTAGATCCATTAAAAAAAGGTAGGAAAGAAATTAATATGGAAAACTCAGGCAATAATCATAGGTTAGATGACCAAGAACGCGAAGAAATTCGCCAAAATCAAGGTCTAGACAATGGACGTCCTAGACCGAGAAGATCAATTAGAGAGGCATCCCAATCTAATAAACAATATGAGGTCTAACGAAACGTGTTCCCTCAAATTCAAAACGGATTTTGAGATTAAAGGTCCACTCTTCAATGGACTACCCAAGTTTCACGGTTTGGTTAGTGAAAATCCTTTTTCACATCTAAATAATTTATACCTTCACTGCTGAACCATGAAACCCCTAGCACCACGCGTAGAGAATGTAATGTGGAAAGTTTTTCATCTTACCCTCGAAGGTAAGGCGCTAGAGTGCTATACTCATTTGGGAACATTTGAACGGACAGCTTATCTGTCTTGGGAGAATCTTAGGAGATTTTTTCTTAATAAATACTTTCCTGAAGCTAAAGCATCGACCGCTAAACAACAAATCTCAGCTATAGAACAACGAGATAACGAAACGTTAGTCGAATATTTAACTAGATACCAGGACCTTTTAGTAAAGTATCCTAATCATCAATATACTGAGGAGCAGATAGTGGAATACTTCTGTAGTGGACACCTAGACGACGAAGCCAATCAAATTGATGCTGCGTTGATCAGCCCAAATATGAACAAGTTATTTGGCCTTCTTTTAATGTGTTTAAACTAATAATATATTATAATTAGACCAATTAATATGCTAAGGGCTGCACCAAGGTATGACGTAATAAAGTGGATAAAATAGGTTAATTAGCGTTTATTTATTATACTTTATAAATAGTGATGGAGTTGTGCCCTACGGCCAATCATTTTATATGTATGAACATATTGTTTGACTAATTTATGAATGATAAATTATATCGTTATCATATTATTAGTATGTTTACTGTGATAACAATCCTTGATTAATTATGTGATAATTATTCTAAACTGTCCCTGGACGATTATTCACGTAGGAACGTGAATGAACTAAGATCAGCATGACTTCGGTGTATAGAGATACACGCATGTGATGCTTCTCGAGAGTCATGGTGCAATTATGTAATGGGTTACAAGTTGCTGGACCGACCCAGAGAGTCCTGCATGGGTTTAGTCCTGAGCTAGTCTCTCCTGTACACCTGTCACGATGCCCTTAGACCTGAGGTCTTCATTATTCCGATGTTGTAGATGCTGAACTTTGGCCTAGTCCAACGTTGCCCGTAACAGGGTAGCCATACAGGCTAGGTACGGGTTTAGTTGTTTGCCGTGCTGAGGAATGTGGTTGACCAATAAGAAATTTTGTCCCTCATTAAGTTGAGAGATATTTGACTGGGCCCCACGATGAGTTTGTGATGGAGATTTTGCCCTAGGGCCAATCATTTTATATATGTGTTTTGTTTGAACATATGGTTTTGATTAATTTATAGAGATAAATTATGTTGTTATCATATTATTAGCATGTTTACTATGATAGCGTCCTTGATTAATTATATGATAATTAATCTAAAACTATCCCTGGTCGATCATTCACGTGGGAACGTAAATGAACCAAGACCAGCATGACCTGGGTGTATAGAGATACATGCACTAGATGCTTCTCGAGAGTCATGGTGCAATTATGTAAGGGTTACAAATTGCTGGACCGACCCGGAGAGTCCTGCATGGGTTTAGTCATAAGCTAACCTCTCCTGTACACCTGACACGATAGCGTTAGACCTGAGGTCTTGACTATTCCGGCATTGTAGTTGTCAAACTTTGGCCTAGTCCAACGTTACCCGTAGCAGGGTAGCCATACAGGCAAGGTACGAGTTTGGTTGATTACCGTGCAGAGGAATGTGGTTGACCAAGATGGGATTTTGTCCCTCATTAAGATGAGAGATATTTAACTGGCGCCCTCGATGAGTCTGTCCAAGAAATGCGTGGCCACGCTAGGAAATGGGACTAACTCAGGGAATCGAGAAAGTTGTGGTTTGGATTATGGATGACATTCCAGTGCCTAATCCATGACCAAAATATCGCGTGAGGCCTGCTGCCAACTTCACGTGAGGCCTGCTGGGTCACACATGAGCAGGATCAAGATGCTATTTTGGGACACGAATTAGGGTTAATTCGTGAGTCACTTTGGTGACACAATTTAAGACATAGTTGAATGTCTTAGGACATTAAATCTTGTCTTAAATAAATATCTATGATTGTGGTATTTGAATTTGTTGGACAAATTTAAATATAATATTTGTTAAATAGTTTACAATTAAATTCTTGTTAAAATATTAGGGAATAATAAATTAAATAAGTTTCCTAAAAGTTAGGGAATTATTGATTTATTAAATTCACTAATATTGGGTAAACAAGGAAAGAGGGTGGCGCCTCTTTAGTCTTATTTTAATTAATGAAAATGTTTTATTAATTAAATAAAGATGACAAGATTTGAATTTTGAATTCAAACAATATCTTTTTGAAAAGATATAGGATTTGAATTAAAGATATTAAAGTAATATTTTAATTCAATATTGTTAGGAATTAACAAAGTTAGTTATAACTACCTAAGAAGTTGGGTTGTTATAGAATTCCTCCAAGACTACATGAGGATGGCGCCATATCTTAGTTTCTTGGAGTGCAAGATTTGATCTTGCACTTTAAGTTTAAAAGATATGTGCAAATCGAAATTATGATATAAAATATTAAAGTAATATTTTAAATTATAAAATCAATTCCTCATGACTCATTCCAACCAATAGGATTTGAGCAATGAAGATTTGATTTCAAGATTTGATTTTGAGTCTCAAATTTAAATTGCCACCTATTGAATTTTGAATTATAATATTAAGTGTGATATTATAAATCAAAAGATATATTGAGATATATTAAGATATTCAATATCTTAGAGATTTACTAATTGGATTAGGATTCCCTAAGATTGGGAATGAGGAAGCTATAAATAGAGGCCTAGGCGCCTAACACAAATACAACACACAACCAATTCTTGGTGAGACTAAGAATTTCGCCTAGTGCACCTATTGAGAGTAAAAATTCGCCAAGTCCTAATATTGTGAGAGTGAGTCGATTTTCTTCTTGGAGAAAGAGAGTTAGACATGCACATGATAATATTAGTACATCCCAATCAATCTTGAGAATCAAGAACGGTTCTCGATCTTTCAAGAATCATAGATAGAGTTCCCGTATTCACTTGGGAAGAAGTGAAGGAGGCTAGCACCTAGGCATCTGCCAAACTGCTCGTGTGGATCACCGGTAGAGGAAGGACACTCGGAGTGGACTTCTCAAATTCGCGAACACGATAAGTCACCGATTGAAATATAGGTAAACATCTTTACTTTCCTGGTATAAATATAATTAGTGGATCCTGGAAGGAATCACAGAGTTAGCATATTTAATAAGTTTTTTTTTTAATTTTTCCGCTGCGCTCCTTCTGTGATTTCCCAACAGTGGTATTAGAGCCAGGTTAATTGTATGTTTATACTAGTTTTGTGATATACATGAGATGTATGTTGGGTGTTTATAGTTTTTAATCATATGCTTAAAGTTTTTGCGAAAATCCACCACATGTTTTTCGAACCTAATCTAAAAGATTGGTGCAAGTTTATGTTTTGATACATAGGAAATCAATTCGATTGATTTAAAGAATTTTCTTGAAATTTTGGGTCTTGGTCGAACCCTATATGTATTGTAGTTGAAATTGTTTTAATTATAATATTATAGGGAAGTCGAAAATTTTAAATTTAGAATTTATTAATTTTGGGCCAATAATTCGAATTCTTGAATTTGATTCCTGAATTTTAATTATTGGTACAGTACCTAATTTCAAGAGGCATGTTAAATTGCACAAACTCTAATTGAACCACAATTAAATCGTTTTGTTGTGTTTTTGTATGATAGTCGTGTATGTTTTAAATATATATGTATGGGTGTGGTGTTGGATATGGCTCTAGGTATTTTTGGTAAATACGGCCTGCGTGTCGTCTCCCTAAATTTCTGGATGTAATTTTTATTTTTTATTTTTCACCTCAATGTAACTGAGGCTTTCCCAATGTAATCTTCTTTTTCTTTTTAGAAAAGTTCTCTCATTGGCTTGAGGGAATTTAGGGTAGATGGGCCATATCTAAACACGGTTATATTTGTGCATTTAGTATTTTGTATGTGATGCAATCTGCGCTAGATGTATGTTTTAGGGGTGCATTTTTTAACATGCAACGTTTTTTATTCTTACGCACAATTACGTATATGATACGAGCGTAGGATTTTGTATGAGATACAAAATTCGTGCATGTGTTTTAAATGTATATGATACATCCGGGGAAAACACATGGCACAACTCGTTTAATTTTAAAATTGGATTTAAAATTGAACCAAAACGGAACAATTTAAAATTGAACCCTTTTAAAATCTTAAGTTTTAATGCCATCAATAAAACAACCCTGTTATTTTCTTGATCATCGTGGGGCGGTGATAGCCTCCGCTGCACGTACCCACTTTTATCTTGAGGAGACACGGGTGAATGGATTTTCAACGTAATGCCTCATTGAAGTCTTGGTTTGTTGAATGCGGTGATCGCCTCCGCGGCACGTGTTCAATGGGCCTTGATCAAATTTGGTTGGGCTTTTCCCTCGTTGTTTTGAATTTGGCCATTCACAAGTTTTATTGTGTGACTTAATGGGGTTATCAAAACAGTTTTGGACCTCAAGGCATTAGATGGGATAAGCATGCCATAATAAGTATCATATGATGATACAGTCCCAAAAAGATCTAAGAGTCACATGAGATGTGATTGGTAAAGAGTTACCTACCTAAATAACCTAAGGGTGCATGATCGCCTCCGTGACGGTAAACTTTGGTGAAATATGGGTCTTAGCCACTAATAATAATTTTCTGGGTTTTATAAAATGGTGGATATATTTTGCTAATTAAACTTTCATATCTTAAAATTGTAGAAACAAATGGCAACCAATGGTTCAACATTATCACTGCGATCTATCCTTGAGAAGGATAAGATGTCTGGGACAAACTTTCTTAACTGGTATCGAAACTTGAGAATTGTTCTCACCCAGGAAAGAAAATTGTATGTCCTAGAAATACCCTGCCCTGCTGAGCCTGCAGCCAGCGCTCCAAGAGCTGATAGAACTGCTTATGAGAAGCATTTCAATCATGCTGTGGATGTCGCTTGCCTGATGCTAGCCACTATGGTCCCCGAGTTACAAAAGAACATGGAGGACAAGACGACTTTTGAGATGGTCACCCATCTAAAGGAAATGTTCCAGCAACAGGCTAGACAAGAGAGATTTGAGACCAATAAGGCTCTGTACTCTTGCAAGATGGCTGAAGGTACATCTGTTAGTGCCCATGTCATGAAGATGAAGGGGTACATAGATCACCTTGGTAGGCTCGGATTTCCCATCCCACCAGAGCTTGCGACGGATTTGATCCTGAACTCGCTGCCCAAAAGTTATGACCAGTTTGTCATGAACTTTAACATGAATGGAATGGAGAAATCTGTCTCTGAACTGCATGGGATGCTCAAGACTGCTGAGGCATCCGTCAAAAAGGCGCCTAGCACTGTCTTGATGGTTCAGAAAGGAAAGGGCAAGGGAAAGGGCAAAGGAAAGAGGAAGGCTAACGCCGTGGATGGTGAGACCAAGCCAGTGGCCAAGCCCAACCCACAACCTGCCAAGAAGGCAAAGCCCGCAAAGGATGCAGTTTGCTTTTTCTGTCAAAAGCCAGGACACTGGAAGAGGAATTGCAAGCTGTACATGGAAGATCTAAAGAAACAGGAGAAGGGGACCGGCCCTCTACTTCAGGTATCTTTGTTATAAATGTCCATTTTTCTACTCAAACCACTTGGGTATTAGATACAGCTTGTGGTTCTCACATTTGTACAAATGTGCAGGGTCTTAGAGACACAAGGAAGCTGGACAGAAGCGAGGTGGACCTACGAGTGGGTAATGGAGCAAGGGTTGCTGCAGTAGCCGTAGGAACATACGAGCTTGTATTGCCCACTGGGCTCATTTTTGTTTTGAAAAATTGTTATTACGTACCTTCGTTAAGATCGAATGTTATTTCACTTTCTTATTTGGATACGGAAGGATTTATTTGTGTTAATGGCAATGGTAGATGTTCAATTTATAAAGATGATGTTTTATTTGCTTATGGAGATTTGCATGATAATCATTATATCTTAAAATTGGAACAACAACGTAATAATGAAATTTATAACATTGATACGAAAAGGATTAAGATTAACGAATCTAATCCTACATACCTTTGGCATTGTCATTTAGGTCATATAAACGAGAAACGCCTAGAGAAGCTCCATAAAGATGGACTTCTAAGCTCATTTGATTTTGAATCATATGATGCTTGCGAATCTTGTTTAATTGGAAAGATGACAAAGGCACCCTTCACTGGACACAGTGAAAGGGCGTCCGACTTATTGGGGATCATACATAGTGATGTATGTGGACCCTTGAGTACTCAAGCTAGAGGTGGTTACTCTTACTTTATCACATTTACTGACGACTTCAGTAGGTTTGGCTATGTCTACCTAATGAAGCACACGTCAGAGTCTTTTGAAATGTTCAAAAGATTTCAAAATGAAGTAGAGAACCAACTTGACAAGAGAATCAAAGTCCTTCGATCCGATCGAGGAGGCGAGTATTTGAGTCAAGAATTTATTGATCATTTTAGAAGTTGTGGAATAGTCTCACAACTTACTCCCCCTGGAACCCCACAGTGGAATGGTGTTTTTGAGAGGAGGAATCGGACTTTATTAGATATGGTTCGATCTATGATGAGTCAAGCTGATCTTCCGCCTTCCTTTTGGGGGCATGCTCTAGAAACTGTTGCGTTCACACTTAACCGTGTTCCGTCTAAAGCAGTTGAGAAGACACCATATGAGATATGGAATGGGAAAAGACCCATTATGTCTTATCTCAAGGTTTGGGGATGTGAAGTTTATGTTAAGCAACAGCCTAACGATAAACTGTCTCCCAAATCCCTTAAGTGTTTATTTGTAGGATACCCCAAGGAAACAAGGGGATACTATGTTTACTGCCCAGCTGACAACAAAGTGTTTGTAGTCAGAAGTGGATTCTTCCTGGAGAAGGATCTAGTTTCCAAAAGAAACAGTGGGAGTAAGGTGGATCTTGAAGAAATTCAAATATCTTAGAGATTTACTAATTGGATTAAGATTCCCTAAGATTGGGAATGAGGAAGCTGTAAATAGAGGCCTAGGCGCCTAACACAAATACAACACACAACCAATTCTTGGTGAGACTAAGAATTTCGCCTAGTGCACCTATTGAGAGTAAAAATTTGCCAAGTCCTAATATTGTGAGAGTGAGTCGATTTTCTTCTTGGAGAAAGAGAGTTAGACCTGCACCTGATAATATTAGTACATCCCAATCAATCTTGAGAATCAAGAACGGTTCTTGATCTTTCAAGAATCATAAATAGAGTTCCCGTATTCACTTGGGAAGAAGTGAAGGAGGCTAGCACGTAGGCATCTGCCAAACTGCTCGTGTGGATCACCGGTAGAGGAAGGACACTCGGAGTGGACTTCTCAAATTCGCGAACACGATAAGTCACCGATTGAAATATAGGTAAACATCTTTACTTTCGGGGTATAAATATAATTAGTGGATCCTGGAAGGAATCACAGAGTTAGCATATTTAATAAGTTTTTTTTAATTTTTCCGCTGCGCTCCCTCTTTGATTTCCCAACAGTTTGTCCAAGGAATGTGTGGCCACACAGGGTAATGGGACTAACTCAAGGAATCGAGAAAGTTATGGTTTGGATTACAAGGATGACTTTCCCATGCCTTATCCATGACCAAAATATCGTGTGACAATAGGGATTATGACAAGGTGGTACTAAGGTTAAGTCATTGATGTTAAAACGATAACTCACGTGTTTTAGGTAGTCGTGATTCCTTGCTAGAGTCCGCTCTCGACTTGTGAGTCATGGAGATGGCTTGCTGCCAATTTCACATGAGGCCTGCTGGGTCACACATCAGCAGGATCAATATACTGTAATGGGACACGAATTAGGGTTTAATTCGTGAGTCACTTTAGTGACACAATTTAAGACATAGTTGAATGTCTTAGAACATGAAGTCTTGTCTTAAATAAAATCTACATTTGTAATATTTAAATTTGTTAGACAAGTTTAAATATATTAATTGTTAAATAGTTAATTTGATTAATCTATTTACAATTGAATTCTTATTTAAAATATTTGGGAATAATGAATTGACTAAGTCTCCTAAGAGTTAGGGGATTATTGATTTATTAAATTCTCTAATATTGAAGAATAAGATGAGGTGGCGCCTCACTCTTGAATTTAATTAATGAAATATGATTTTGTTAATTTGAATTCAAGACTTAAATTTGAATTAAGATATTAGGGTAATATTTTAATTCAATTTGTTAAGGAAATTAATAAGTTGGTTATAACTTCCTAAGAGTTAGGATTGTTTTCTTATTTATTAAATTCCTATAAAACCACAAGGAGGGGGGCAAATTCTTGGAGATTCAAATGCAAGATTTGATTTTGCATTTTGAATTTCAAGAATGCATTTTGAATTTTAGGTTAAGATATTAATGTAATATTTTAATTAAGAATTCAAATCCTCTTGACTCATTCCAACCAATGGGAAGTGTGCATTCTAGATTTCAAGATATGATCTTGAAATTTAAATTGAGATTACCTCTTAATCTTGAATTATAATATTAATGTAATTTTATAATCAAGATTTTGTGATTCCCTAATTTGAGGAATGGGGACTCTTTACAAAGACAAAGAAGTCGCATATCCAAAAAGAGAAAAAGGGAGAGTTTCGAACTAACCCTAAAAACTTAGGGATTAAAGGACGAGTTTTGTGTGAGAGTAAGGAGAGGCGAAAAACCTAGAGTAAGTGTGGCCAAGAAATTCGTTCTTGGTGCGCCACTTTGAGTCTTGGATATTTCAAGAAGTGTTCTTGAAATTTCAAGGTTTGTAGATTGGTTCCCATAATCTCTTGGAGAAGACATTGGAGGCTAGCACCTGAGTATCTGCCAAACTGTTCGTGTGGATCACCGGCAGAGGAAGGACACGAGTCTGTGGACTTCTTGGAATTGCAATCATTCAAGCGTCCGTTTGATTTAGGTAAACATCTTATCTCACTGGTATAAACACAATTAGTGGATCATATGGAGGAGATTATAAAATTTTAATTTTACCTTTTCCGCTGCGTTTGCTCCATAATCTTCAACAGTTGTATCAGAGCCATGCTAACCTTGTGTTTATGCTAGTTTTGTGAATATACATGTTGATGTATGTTTGTATGTTTACCGTTTTTCATTCAATATGCTCAAATTTTTGCGATTATCCACCACACGATTTTAACGTAATCTAATAATGGTGCAAATTTATGTATTTGATACATAAGGTAATCAATTTGATTGATTAAAATTTTCTTGAAAAGTATAGGTCTTGGCCGAAAATTGTAAATTGTGAATTTATAATTTTTGGGTCAATGAATTCGGCTTCTTGAATATGATTCTTGAATTTTTGAATTATTGATGCAAGACTTATTTTTCAAGAAGGCATGTAAATTGCACAACCCCTAATTGAACACAATCAAAGTCGTTTTTTTTTTGTGTAGTTGGATGTTGATGCCGTGAATGTATATATGAAATTGTTCATGTATGTTTGAGTATGGTGTTGAATATGGCTCTAGATTTTATTTTGGTAAATACGGCCTGCGTGTCGTCTCCCTAAATTCTGGATGTAATTTCTTTTCTCACCTCACTCCCCTCATATGTTCAAATGAGGTTTCACAATATAATTTTTCCTTTTCTTTTAGAAAGATTCTCTCATTGGCTTGAGGGAATTTAGGGTAGATGAGTCATATCTAAACACAGTTATTTTATGCATTTAGTTTTTGTATATGATACAAATTGGCGCTAGATGCATGTTTAGGGGTCACAATTTTAACATGCAAATTTTATATTTTGTACGCACAACCACGTATTCGATACGAGCGTAGGATTTTGTATAAGATACAAAATTCGTGCATGTGTTTATATGTATATGATACATGGGGATAAACACTTGGCACACTCGTTTAATTTTAAAATTGAACCAAAAATTGAACCCTTATAAAATCTTAAGTTTTAATGCCATCAATAAAACACCCTGTTAAAATCTTGATCATTGTGAAAATTTGGGAGTGAGCAGAGTTTGAAATTTCATCTGGGTTTTTTCTTGAACCGACAAACGACATCTTCAAGTGAGAACTGAAAGATATTAGAGACAAAATTTTGAAAAACAAGTTATATATTTGGAATCTACTCATTGAAACGAATCTATCGATATAAGTTTTGTTAAAAAAATTTCATTTTGAAAAATATGTGTTTTCAAGGACCAAGATGCAAGAAATATTACTTTCTGAGAATATACTAAGAATATTCCCATGAAAAATCAGATTTCCCTTACTTAGTTGAGAGTAGAAAAACCCAGCCCATCTTTAAGTCCAAAATAACGAAGCCCCATTGCCTCTCTTCCTTCCTCTTCTTCGTCACTTTCTCCAACCACCACCACTCTTGGCCGCCGATCGGCCTCCTCTCGCCGGCGTTAGAGAACCGACCACTGCGCCACCGTCTTGCCGCTGCTACAGTAGCGCTACCCCATCATCTCCACTCGATAATCTTCTTCCTCCTCTTCTTCTCATTTGACCCTTACTTGAAATCTCATGAGATTTAAATAAAAATGCCACCCACCCACATTGATTCATGCAATCACTTTACCACATTTAAATAAAAGAAAATAAAAGAGGTGGGAAAGCAACACAGCGGCAAGCAACAAAACAGGGAAAAAGAAATAATTTGGGGATCAATTCTGATCATATTAAATTTCAGATTTTGATCCAAATCACATGAGATTTTCAAATTTTGATCACCGATTTTATTTGGTTGATTGGGGCTGATTTTGGAATTATTGGTTTCAATTAAACATTAATTTTTGATCCTCATTGATTCTTCTTTTATAAATAGATGATATTGTTTGTAAAAAAAAGACAACTTTTGGAAAGAAAAAAAAGAGAAAAAAAAATCAGAATTTAGAGAGAGGAAAATTCGTTTTAGAGAGAGAAAATCTGATTTTTGAGAGAGAAACTTTGTGTGGTGAGTCTATTTTTGGTTTCTTTTTCTTTCTTCTCTTTCAATTTGTTTTCTCATTTTCATCTCATTTTGGGGTAGGTTTAGAGCATCTATGGGTTAGCTTTTAGGACCCAGATAAAGGAACAATTGAGTAATTCTCCAAAATCATAACTTTTAATACCCGATAGGGACTGAACTGAATTTCTTACTCAAAATCTGGACTATTTCTTAATTTCTCGCTACTCAACATACTTTTCTAAAATTAAACTTTGACCCCAGAAAACTTTTATAAAGTTTCATTTTAGTCCCTAGATATTTCATGTTTAGGGACTTAACTGAAAATTCTGGAAACTGTTGGGGGTTGATTTGTAATTTTACCCCAAAGATTCTACCCCTCACTTCCCTGTTCGCTGTGCGTGTATGTAGTATATATATTATTATAATATTATGTGTTGCACAGCCTCTGTACGTGTGTAATATTGTTATATTATTATAATATATATATATATATATATGTCCATGTTATATATTGTTATATTGTACTTGTATGGCTTTGGGTGGTTTCAATTATTTTCTCCAATTTTTATCATTATATTAATTAGGAGATGACAATTTTTATTTTGAGACTAACAATTTTTGGTCAAGATATCCATAAAATATTTTTAGAGTTCATAACTCAAAATATTTTTAAAATCAAGTTTAGACTATTAAGTTAACTTTTAGTCTAAATCATCACCAAAAGTGAGATTATTAGGTCGCCCCTTTAATCTCATAAAAAATCATAAAAATAATCATGTTCTCTTGAGCGAGTACTTCCCCAGAGAATATTAAATCCTGCAGGTACACTTGCAATCAAGGTACACATGCTTTTCTATATTTTTGGGTGATTTTATAATTATTATTTAAATACCCTAACTCTCACTTGCAGCAATAAAGCAAGGATTCCAGGTAAGTCCTCTAACCCATCTCCAAATTACCAATTTAATTCCGAACTACGTGGACTTTGATCCCTAATCAGGGTACGTAGGCCTTAGGTTAAAAAACCTGAGTCAAGTCTAACTTTTTTTTTTATGATTTATTTTCATAATTTGTGTGATTGCAATTTAATATATTTGTTCGCCAATTCTTGGTCTCGATAATATTTGTTATGTGCTTAGGGATAATTATATATAAATATGTTGGCCATTTAGTTTAAATAATTATTTTGGGGTAACCTTATAATTATAAGGAATTTTTAGGGTGCGTGACACCTTCCCTAGAAATTAAATGTGCTCCCGAACCCGTCTTTAGTTCAAGACCATTTTTTTTAAAATTGCCTTATCCACCATTTTTCTCAAGGTTTTTCCCAAAATTATTTTTCCAAATTTTTCTTATAAAATTTGGTGGCGACTCCTCTTTTTTAGTCGTAAAAGACATTCTCCGCAATGTCGGGCGCGACAGTTTAGCGACTCCGCTGAGGACAGTTTGAGAGCCAAGCCCAACAACAAAATAATTATTTTTTAAATGGCCTATTTATTTATTTTTAATTATCCCATTTCAACAATTAAAAAAAAATAATTGAACTAGAGACCCCTAGGGCAAAATTGTTTTATTTAAGGGAAATTTCATAAAGTAATTCTGTCTAAGGAAATCGGTTATTAAGTGGGACCGCTTGTGACCTCACCGATTACCTGAGAATTATTAAATAGAATTCTTAAATGAAATAATTAATAACAAAAATAAAAATAAAAATTTAAAAGCACACCTCCATATTTGTTGTGTTTCTTTTGCAGGTTATCCACTTTTGTGGATGAGGGAAGGGTAAAATCTTTGGATTGCCCTCTACTCACATATATGCACTAAACACAATATCACCTCACACATTTGCCCCTATACCTGGGGTCCATTCGCCATAAGTTAGAAGAGATCCTATGGGACTTCCCTATGAGACTAGGCTTCTCTCGCGGTCGATCCTACGGATTTCGCTTGGATTGTTACATATTGCATGGGTCGGACCAATGAGAGGATATCCTCCCTGTGAGAAGGTTTTGTAATGGGGTTCTCACCTTAAAAAGTGGGAGCAATTCAAGGACCTTTGACCTTCTAGGATATTTAGAGCTACCAAGCTGCACATAATAGATTTATAGACTTTTCCTTTGTAGGATGACTTATGGCGATAAATTTTAAGGAGCCTACCTTATTAGGACACATGAGGGCAAACTTTCCTTGCATAGCATGTTGCATCATCATGAGCATCTTTTCCAAAAAGGAAAGAATTTTCAAAAAAATCATTCTTTTGGTATCTCCCTCAAAAGGGGAATGATATTAAAACAATAAAAGCCTTTAGGGAATCTTTTGTGAACTTGATTGGCAATTTTCAAGAATAAACTCATTTCTAAAATAGGCTTTTCACAAGTAATTTCCTAAAATGGTCTTTTAAAAAAAAATTGTGATTTTAAAGAAGAGATATTTCACAAAGTAATCTTCTCCAAAATAAACTCATATCTCAAAATAATTTTTAACAGATTCATGATCCACTCTAAATATTCTTGTTTATTGGGGAATCATGCTTCTTAACATAAAAGGGGTTTGAGTTATTGTTCATCATATTCAGACAATAATATTACTAGGGGCAGCTCTCAGTAATAAATTTTTTATAAAGAACCAAATATTTCCAAAATTTTAAAATCACGACATCGATATAATGAGAAGCGAATCTTCCACAATCGAATTGTCAATTTTGATCTTCTAGTTGAACCCATGTTCACATGAGGAATCTAACGGGTCTGCGCACATCCCATACACCCAAAAAAAGAGACCATGCAAGTGTCTCTTTTCTATAAAACAAAAAAAAAAATCCTTCCCAAAAATAAATTCATAAAATATACACATTGTTACTATGACTAGGCAAACCCTTCCATATGTAACAGTGACTCGCTAAAAAAAATGTTTTAAAAATAGTTTTTGTGATGACGCTTTTTAAACAAGTCTTGGGCTACCACGAGCAATTCAAACAATGTTATAAAAGCCAATTAAAAATAAGAGCCTAAAGGAAACATTTTTCCAAAATAAAAACCTCATTCACATTTTCAAATAAATTCAAATTCAAATGGTTGCTTTGACTAGTAGCAAAAGCATGACACCATAGACGGTCGAGCTAGGGGCAAACAAGATGACCCAAAATGATCATTTTTAAACTATGATTTTTGAACTACAATAAGAATGAACAAGATTTTTGCGCACACCATTTTCACTAGCTTTCTCTCATTCATCTACTCAATTTCTCTTCTTTCCTTGCTTCTTAGGAATTAGAATTCCAAAGACTCTTGTCACATGTAATGATCTTAACTCATGGTTTGTCCAAAACAATGTAATACTTTGGATATGCATGACAATTAGCTTCTAAGTATCCCACTTTGCCATGAAAAAACCCAAAAAAAAAAAAGCTTCACAAAAAGCCCATGGAAAGTACATGTGCCAATTACAAAGACAACCATACAAGTAAAATTGTACCAATGATGCAAGGCATTTTTGTCATCCCTAATATCATGAAGATTTTCCCTAGTTACCCCTTTTGAGCCAGGAGCGAGTTTTCTAACAAAATAAACAAACAAACAAAGTTTCACCAGGGACAGGTAATCTTTCAACACTTTTATGCTAGAATTTCAAATGACAAGAGAAGATCAATTTTTCTTCATTTATCTCATACAGTGTTTCACCATTTTTAAACCCTTTGAGCCAATCAAAGTTTTCCTTTCAAAAATACCAACAAAAATTAACCATTTGGAATAACGAGGATTTATATGCAAAAATAGCTCTTGATACAAAAAAGTGCTCTTCCAAAAGAAACAAAGATTAGCTTTCGCCTAGACCATTACACGGATAGGCGAAGCAAACAAAAAGAGACAAAGATTAGTCTTTGCCTAGACCGTTACACGGATAGGCGATTCAGAAAAAAATAAAAAGATTGCCAAAGGCAATACAAAAGAAAAAAAAGGGAATGAGCAAAAATGTCAAAGAGGAAACCTCTCAAAAATCAAAGCTTCAAAGCAAAGTCATGAGCTACAAGATTTTTCAAAAAATCCTCGTTATAATCCAACATTCATATTTGAGCCTACTTATCATTTTCTTTCAAAACCCATCAAATTTACCCATCAAGCCACATTACAACCCTAAAAGATCTTCTCTTGTCAAGTGAACTCTAGTATAAACTTGATTGAAAATAGGAAAAGAAGAACAAGTCGAAGCAGAAGTAGGGAGGGGTACAATACTTTTGAGCCTACACTATTATCTTTTTAAATGAACTTATCACCTTCAGCCATGTTACAAGCCTAAAAAGTCCTTGTTGAGGTACAATAAGTTTGAGCTATAAACTGGGGCAAAACCCAATGATATCAAAAGTCTTTGTTGAGTCGTGTCCTTTCAGGCCTTTTAAGCATTCCACCAAAAAATTTACCCACTATGTTTCATTCACCCAATTCAGAGGCAACCACATGTTCCTCTAGCAATACCATTATCCATCCATGACAACCATATATACTTATGAAGCTTATCATGCATATACCTAGTAGTGCACCATGTTTAGTTGAATCAAAGATCATCGGTAAGAAATTTTCCAAATCTCATACAAAAAAAGAAAAGTACAACAATCATCATTTACCAATTTTCAGAGATTTGTTCATACAATAAGTCTCCTCCTTCTAACACTTGCACACATTATGCGCTTAAATGCTTTTCATCTTATCCAAGTAGAAAGATTACTATTAATTCAACAATCAAGTTTTGTAAAAAATCCATTTTTAAACTCAAAAACTATCTTGGGACTCATCTGATCCCTGCTTTCCTAATATTGCCCATGGAGAGGCCACACCTCCCTTCATAACCAAAACAATTATGTCCTGCAATTCAGGAAAAGTTCCAGATTTCATTCTCCCAAATTCTTCCCCTGATTAGGGGCATATCATGATTTGAAAACCATCTTTCTCAAAGGTAGGGCAATCCTTTTTTATGGCACACAAGTATAAGCCACATCCCAAATAAAAACCTCATTTTGTAAGTGCCCTGACAACCCTTCATCCGAAGGTGGGGCAAGATTAAGTAGTGTCCTGACATCCCTTCATGTGAAGGTGGGACCAAATAAAAACCTTATTCTGTAGGTACCCTGACAACCCTTCATGCGAAGGTGGGGCAAGATAAAGTGTCCTGACTTCCCTTCATGCGAAGGTGGTACCAAATAAAAACCTTATTCTGTAGGTACCCTGACAACCCTTCATGCAAAGGTGGGGCAAGATAAAGTGTCCTGACATCCCTTCATGCGAAGGTGGGACCAAATAAAAACCTTATTCTGTAAATACCCTAAGGATGACTTTCCCGTGCCTTATCCATGACCAAAATATTGTGTGACAATCGGGATTGAGACAAGGTGGTACTAAGGTTTAGTCGTTTTGGCGTTAAAGCGATAACTCACGTGTTTTTTGGTAGTCGTGATGGCTTGCTAGAGTCCGCTCTCGACTTGTGAGTCATAGAGATGGCTTGCTGCCAACTTCACGTGAGGCCTGCTGGGTCACACACGAGCAGGATCAAGACACCATAATGGGACACCGAATTAGGGTTAATTTGTGGGTCACTTTAATGACACAATTTAAAACATAGTTGAATGTCTTAGGACATGAAGTGTTGTCTTAAATAATATCTACGTTTTTGATATTTAAATTTGTTAGACAATTTTAAATATATTAATGGTTAAATAGTTAATTTGATTAATCTATTTACAATTGAATTCTTGTTTAAAATATTAGGGAATAATAAATTGGATAAGTCTCCTAAAAGTTAGGGGATTATTGATTTATTAAATTCTTTAATATTGGATAACAAGAAAGCTAGAGGGTGGCGCCTCTTCATGATTTAATTAATAAAATTGTTTTGTTAATTTGAATCAAGATTTGAATTTGAATTCAAGATTTGATTTTGATTTCAAGATTCAAGTTTGAATTAAAGATATTAGGGTAATATTTTAATTCAATATTGTTAGAAAATTTGAATTCAAGATTCAAATTTGAATTAAAGATATTAGGGTAATATTTTAATTCAATTTGTTAGAAGATATTAATAAGATAATTATAACTTCCTAAGAGTTAGGGTTGTTATCTTATTTATTAAATTCTTTAAAATAGGCTAAGGGGGTGGCGCATGGCTTGGATCCAAAGGTCAAGATTTGATCTTGCATTTTGGATTTCAAGATTGCATTTTGAATTTCAAATTAAGATATTAATGTAATATTTTAATTAGGAATTCAAATCCTCTTGACCAATGGGGATTGGGCATTCAAGATTTAGTTTCAAGATTTGATCTTGAAATTTAAATTTAAATTGCCTTTTAGTTTTGAATTATAATATTAGTGTAATATCATAATTCAAGATTTTGGGAACCCCATTTCCTAAATATAATAATCCTCTTGATTATATGAGTTAGGGAATGTGATTCCCTGATGAGACTCTATAAATACACACACACCCCACACAAGTTGACTTGCCCCATTTTTAGTTAGACTAAAATCGACTTCTCCCTAGAGAGAGAGAAAGTCGACCTAACCCTAATTGCATTAGGGTTTTTGAGTTGTGTGTGAGGTTTGTTTGTGCGCTACCTTCTTGAGTCTTCAAGAACCGTTCTTGAAGATTCAAGATTCGTAGATTTGGTTCCCGTAATCTCTTGGGAAGAAGAGATTTGAGGCTAGCACCTAGGTGTCTGCCAAACTGTTCGTGTGGATCACCGGCAGAGGAAGGACACGCGTTGCTGTGGACTTCTCGGACTCGCAAGTTTCAAAGCCACCGATTGAAATTTAGGTATACATCTTCCCTTACTAGTATAAACATAGATAGTGGATCCTGGAAGGAAATTATAGGCTATGCGAAAAATTTTAATTTTACGTTTTTTTCCGCTGCGCTCGCTCTATAATTTCCCTACACATTTTAGCCTTTTCATCATTACATCCCATGCAAGTCCTCTTGAGTTTTTAAACCATTGCATTTATAGTGGAGATTGTAGAGTTATTTCAAGCCTATGGTAGAAGCTTGTTTCAAGGACATGAGAGAGAAATTTCCCTATTTGGTGAGTGTGTGACACACTTTTTGGATTGATCCCTTGGAGGTTCTTTGGTTACTTGACATGTTGAGCTAATTGGTTGTCTCATTTTCTAAGTTGCTTTTGTTTGTTGCTATCATATGTTGAGTAGGATTGGTTCCCTTTTGATTCTTTTGCATTCTTGATATTTTTCTTTCTTATGACTTTGCTCAGGCGTGCAAAGATTTAAAGTGTGGGGGAATTTGATCGTACCATATTCCATCATTGTTTTCAATGATATTTCAAGGCATTTTATACTCATTTGGGATTCAATTGCATGTCTTTATGATCTTTTATGATGAAATATGGTACTTTGAGGTTTAGTGATTAATTGGACTATTTTGTAATAAATTGTGAGTTTTCTCTCGGGTTTGATTTTTATAATTGTTTGACCCTTTTTAATCTTGAGAGTTCACAAATTCTTTGGTGTCTTTGATAGGTTTGAATGAAGTCCAAAGCATTGGAAGCCTCAAGGAAGAGCCGAGGATACAAGAAAATGAGCAAGGAACTAAATCAAAATTGTTTGGTGCAACTTCAGGATGTTCGCTAGTTACGGCGAATTGGCGAAGATTGCGCAAAATTTTATAATTAACAGGCCCAAGCCCGTTTCTCGATGAATTTGGCCTGTTCCACTTGGGGATGATCCGAAAATAATGTTATATTCAACCCTAGGCCAGATTTAGAAGGCTAGCAACCCTAGAGACACACTTTACACCTTCTCCTTCATCCCCTCTCTTCTCCCACCTTGATGAAGCTAGGAGGCTTGTTGAAGCCGAATCTCTCTCCATGAGCAGCTAGATTCCACACCCAGAGGAGGATTGGAGGAGGCCCGAGCTTGGTTCTACAGTTAGGGAGTTTTACTTTACTCTTTTCATCGTTTTATATTAGGGTTTGAGTTTTTCTTGTTTAGAGAACTTGTAATTCTGATATTGATTATGAATTTGAGATTGGATTTTGGATTCTGATATGTATTGATTATTCTTGTCTTAATTATTATCCATTCGGATACGTTGTAGTTGGTTTGACTAATAATTGGGATAAGTTTCTCTTTGATAACTTAGTCTAAGTTATAGAGTTGCCTGAATTCTTGATTTTATCTCGCCATTAGCTTCATTGAAGTGATTATCTTGGTTATGGTTATAATTGAGTTAATTGCTATGTTTAACGGTAGTTAGTCAACTTTAATAAATGGTTTGTAAGTAATTACTCCGATCTTTATAAGCTAGGAAGGCCGAATTCGATTCCTCCGTTGGGTGTTTCTATCAATAAGTGTCTTATCTATCTTTATCGCTTTTGTCTATCTTTTTCTTTATTATCAAAAACCCCAAAATATTTTATCATTTAAGTTTAGTTCATGTTTGCCCACAAGGTGTTTGATAAATTGCTCCAATCAATATTCCAATCATTATAAGTGTACTTTGTTTATCATGTTTCCACTTGAGGCTCCGAGAGAGAGAGAGAGACCACCTAGGTTGTGCCACTATGATACATTATCCAGTATTTATTTGATACGCCTTACGACGGGCCCGGTCACTCTTCTTGCATATGTTTTAGTTATGGGTCAGGTCCATCAGTTTTGAATTTTTAATCAAATTACTATTGAGAGGCAGATCCAATATGCAGAAATTCGATATCATATGGTTCAATTCTAAATAAATTACTGGACATCAACGATATTAGAGCTAGGAATCCTTAAACCTATGATCTCTCCCGTTATTTCTTGATTTAGGAAAAAGCTACCATACAAATTTACAAACAAACTAAAAGCTTACCTGATCTATAGGATCAGTTAATTCAGAGAATGCATTGGCCAGCTCACGACGTACCACAGATGAAAAGTTCAAATCTCTCAGTCAAACCTGTGGATCTAATTTGAAAAATAAAATGTGAGATAAAAGATAATGTCCGGAAACTGTTTTTTGAAACCACTTTCCATGGTTTCACAAGAAATATTCCCACTGCATGCCAAAAAATGGATAGTAAAATAGATGTGAACAATTCAATCTTAACTATTAGTGACAGGATTAAAAGAAAAGAAAAATATGACGCTACTGTCAGACCTTGACTTTATTTTTAATAATAAATGGATGGACAAGATTGATAACTAGTTTCCGTATCTCATAGTCAAATGATATAACTAAGGTGAGAATCTCAACCCATTACCCATCAACCCAACCAACCCAACAACAAATTAACCAACCCAAATCCAACCCATTTAGATAATGGGTTAAGATGGGTTGGGTTCAAAATTGACCCATTAAAATTTGGGTTGGGTTGGGTAAAACCCATGGGTTACCCAACCCAACTCAAATTTGTATCAAAAATATGTAGTTTCATGAGAGGGGTAAATATGCAATTTCATAAATTTTTGCAAAAATTACAAAATTCCCCCCAAAAAATTTCAAAATTTATAAAAACATCCCTAAACCATAATATTTGAGGACTTAAATGAAAATTATAAAAAAAATTTTAGACCAAAATTGTAATTTTGAAAAATATTGGAAAAAGGATAAAATTACAGATTAGTCCTAAATTTGAAAAAAAAATGCATTTTAGTCCCACCAAACTGTGAGTTAAGTGGAAGGAAGATGAATATTGCAATTTTTTGCAAAAATTACATAATGCCCCTAAATATTTTCAAAATTTACAAAAAAGTCCCTAGATCATGATATTTGAGGACTTAAATGAAATTTTTTAAAAACAATTGGGGTCAAAATGTAATTTTTCAAAATATGAAAAAGGTGGAAACTGTAAATCAGTCCAAAATCTGAATAAAAATACTATTTAGTCCTAAATTTGAATAATTTAAAAATTACTCTAATTAATTAATTTATAAATTAAATAATATAAATATTTTAAGATGTGTTCATGGTTAGGTTGGGTCAACCCTTAATTTTATGGGTCATGACCCACCCATGACCAATTTAGAAAATATAAATGGGTCATAAATGGGTCAATGACCTATTTATAACCCAACCATTTACAATCCAACCCAAAACCAATTCGACTTTGCCACCCTAACTATCACACTCGTAACCCGAGTTTTTAATGCCAAGCCCATTAGGAAACAAAGGAAATTTTAATAGCAGAAGTATCAGCAGTCAAGAAAATTTATTGAACTGCCAACAAAGGAATTGTGGATCATGAAATAATATTAAAAAAAAGGATAAGATATATATTAGAGAAAGGTGAATCAATTAAAATATATATTTTCCTATGTCAAACAATTTAATAATTAATTAAAAAAATGGTACGTGGCTTTGGTCTCTTACCATTCCAATATTCCTTCAATCATAAAATAATATTAAAAAAAAAAAGATAAGATATTGGACACCAAAAGTTATCCAGATTAATTTTTGTTGTTTATACATATAAAAAGCTGCATTTTGATTAAAAAACTTTAAGATTTTATTATTAAAGTCGGCAGCATAAAGGAAAAGGGAAAAGTGTCTCTCCTTTATAGAAGTCTCCACATAAAAAGCTTCTCTCTCTCACGCATGATCTTCAATCATGTGGAGGGTCTCATTAGAGAGCATGTCTTAATGTTGAAAGCGCAGAGTTAAAGTGAAAGAAATTGGCTAAAACACTCAGGAAAATAAAATGTACACATGGCTCAACATGAACCATAAGATTTGATGGATGGTTTGGATAAATGGATCACGAAAACAGCATAAGAAAAATATGGTAATATGTTTAAATTATATTTCAAATATTTAGATTATATCCATAACCATATGCCAATATGTTTAAATTTCATATATTTACATCAAACTTGTCATTTTTTTTCCTCTCCATGTTAATTATTAATTATTTTTAAAAAAGGATAACAAAAAGACTCATCATCAATCAGTCCAAGAGAGAAAAAAGAGTGGAGGAAAAAAAAAGAACTTAGATTAGTTTAACAAAGAACTTAAAATGACAATTTTTTTTATCAAAAGCAATTATATTTTATTAGAACAGACGAGTACAATATATTTAAACTAGTACAACCAACTAGAAATATATTGCCCTTATTTTTCAAAACTCATCTAAGTCCATTACATACATGTACTACCATCATATATCATCCTCTTAATATCTTATATATCACCCCCACAAAGATCCCCCAAATTCTAATTAATTTATTTTCTATATCACCAATGTTCACTCAAGTGATCAACAATTCAAAAGTGTATAAACAGGACTCATGTCTGGATTGAATATTCCCCAATTCTGCTCCACCGTCCCTTGCTTTTGATCCTCATTGAACATCGCAAACACGAATACATCTATTCCTTTCCCTGGCCTTCTAGGCGTACCATCAGCACTCTGCGCATGAGTGAGGAGCTTTGTGTTATACACTTGAGCATTTCCTGTACTTGTGTAGGGCTCATTCCCTTTCGTAGGCCAACCTGTCTCTGACACCACAATAGGAACATTGGCCCCACCTATCTTCTCCAAAGCTGCATACACTGAATCAACCATCGCGTCAAAAAGACTATAATACTTCAAGTTACCATCTATCACAGGGTCTGTGGCTTGAAAACTGGCGTACTCAAAGGAAATATGTTCTGGCTCTGAAGAATAGGGAAAATAAGGGTACACATTAACCATAAGGGGTGAACCGGTTTTTGTAAGAAAATTTACAACATCCCTCATAACAGACTCTACATCGCTAGAAAAAGCTCCATTTGATGGAGGGTAAGTGTTGACCATGCCACCCATGGAGATTGATGTAGTGACTTTGGTGTTAGTTAAGCCAACTGATTGGATAGCATTATAAATGTTCTCCATTGCTTGTGCCACATATGAAGCTTGCTCTCCTGGTATGACCTCATTCCCAATTGTGATCCATTGGAAGTTGACGTCATTACTGTAAGGTGCCACATTGGCACTCACCCATTGGCTAGCTGCTTCTGGGCTGGAGGAGAGGGATTGGATGTCTCCATTTAATGTTCCGAGACTAACTTGGAGGTTTGAGCCTTTGAGTGCTTCTAATGCCTCTTGGTTTGGATCGAAGAGCCTAAGATACTGAATGCCACACTTTTTGTAGAGGCTTATGACTTCTGATGCAGGTGGGAGGTTGTCGGCAATACGACCATAGTTCACACCAAAGCTACCTACATTATGTTAAATAAGAGGATTAATTATATGTCGACGTCACTGTGTCTGTCTTGAAAGTTTTCTCCATATCCAACAAACTTTTAAAAGTGAAAGAACCATTGAACTTCTGATTTTTGGACAAAAAATATATAGCTCATTTTCTTCAATTAAAAAATTATGGAATTCTATTTTTTGTTTTATAATTGTGAGATTTCATCTCAAAGGAAACTCAAAAGTGCTCATTATTGTATTTAATAATAAAAGAATTTTTTTAAAACATACATATTAATTTCCGAATAGAACTGTTTATCAAATTTTTTTTTGCACATTCAAAAGTTTAAAGGTCTTTTGCACAAGAATTAAACTTTAAGGATCTTTCCGTATTTTAACCATCAAATATCAAATATATATATATATATATATATTAATGTTAAATGATGAATACAGAAAATAATGATTTTTTCCTACCCAAAAGGAAAATGATTTTGTTCTGCACAAAAGCATATGTGAATGGAGTAAATTTAAATTAAAACTCATACTTTCGTAATTAGAACAAGTTTTTGAATTTATAAAAGAATCTTACCAGTAGATGAAGGCAATTGAATGATCAAAAGTGTTGTCACTGTTGTAAGCCAAAATCTCTTCCACCACGAAGACATGACTGTTATATATATATGTTTTTCAGAGCAATAAATAGAAAACAAAAAGAAAAGCTAGTAAGCAATTTTGATTCGTGATATCTATGTTGATTTGATGATGTTTATATAGACACCAATGGCTTGAAAGATCACTACTTTGATCACCAAGTGATCACATAATTAATTTAGTGCATTAAGTTGTAGTCATTATTGATCAGAATAAGGAGGACAAAAAAACTATTGATCCAAGATGCAAATTAAATCAGCCAATTCAATGTAGTGTGATCAATAAGTTTAGTAAATTTAAGAAGCATTAAAGACAAAATTATCTTGATCCAAGATGCCAAAAGTCCAAAACATATCATCATATATATTGAGGGGTGACTTTTGTTGAGTCTATCACAAAAGTCAAACGGGCATGACGTAAAATAAAATCATGAGTTTAACTAATCCTTAAATAGTAAAGGGAAAATTTCACTTTGGTACCATGTGGTTGGATCCTATTTCACTTTGGTACCCTGTGGTTTGAAACGAGACACTTTGGTACCCTGTGGTATTCTCCATTAACAATTTGGTATCTTTTGGAACTATTTTGTAATTTTAACCATAACAAATTTTGCAAAAATTACATATTGATCCCAAAAAATTTTCAAAAAATTTCAAATAGGTCCCTGGATACATATTATCTAGGGACTAAAATGAAAACTTTAAAAAAATTTTGAGGTCANATTTTTATCTTAATAAATATTATAGAAAACCGATTAATTGAATCAATCCAAACTGATTGAAATCGGTTTGGATTAGTATGGTTGACTCAAAATAATTAGATTGATTGGATGACTTTTTGATTGTCATTTCATTGAAAAATAAATCAAAACCGAAATTTGAACATCTCTAGTTGAGAGTATCACAAAAGTCAAACGAGCATGACGTAAAATAAAGTCATGACTTGAACTAATCCTTAAATATTAAATGATTTTTTTTANAAGTGAAATAGGGTCAAACCACAGGGTACCAAAGTGTAATTTACCCAATATTAAATGAGTTTTGAAAATATTAAAAATATAAAATAAAAATCATCAATATTAAATATCTTTATCTATTTTATTTTAATGATTTCAATATCCTCATTTGCTTTAGTTTAAAATTTATGTTTGGTTAAAGTGCATTTTTGGTCCCATAACTTTGGCAAAGGTTTCAATTTGGTCCCATAACTTTTTTTGTTGCAATTTTAGTCCCATAACTTTAGCAAAGGTCTCAATTTGGTCCCATAACTTTTTTTGTTTCAATTTTGGTCCCATAACTTCTAAAAACGTCTCACCGTTAGTTCCAAACTGATTTCCATCCGTCCCAAAACTTCACCCATATTTGCCACGTCATCATCCAACTCAGTATGTCAAATCATCTTTAACGATAGATAATGGATGAAAATCAGTATTGGGACCAACGGTGAGACGTTTTCAAAAGTTATAGGACCAAAATTGCAACAAAAAAAGTTATGGGACCAAATTGAGACTGTTGCCAAAGTTATGGGACCAAAATTGCAACAAAAAAAGTTATGGGACCAAATTGAAACCTTTGCCAAAGTTATGGGACCAAAAGTGCACTTTAGCCTTTATGTTTATATTATTTTTCAATAAAGTATAATTAACACATTTGAAATCATATGTTAATGTCAAATCAGTATAATATATATTTCCCTGAATTTTGAAAATATTTTGGGTGTTTAAATTAATATCAAAATAAAATATTAATTTCTGGAATTTTAAAACTTTTTTAATTAATTTTATCTTTTGAAATCAAAAATAAAAACCTCAAAAAAAAAAAATCGTTTGGAAACTTTTTTTTGAAGTAAATTTTCACAAAAAATAAGCTAAGAATAGCTTTTGTTTGTTATCTGTTTTCAGATTTTAAAACTGTATTTTACTTCTATAATCCAAAAAACAAACAAAAAATAATGTGCCATCAATTTAGTGACATCATTATTAAAAACAAAAAAAAAAATTTGGAAAAGAAAATCAATCAATCCCCATAATTATAATTGTCTTTAAAGTTTTTGCTTTCCAAAATAATTATATCTCATCCTCTTCTCCTCTATTATCTTCAATCCAATATAATTAAAAATTAGGTTAACGAACCTACATCATTCTCAAGCCGTACACAACCTACATCTTTCTTTTCACCCCAAATGATAATTCCTGTATGTAAAAGAACATAGAAAGATGTTAAGAGAAAAATTATTAAAAGAGAGGAAGGGAAGGAAACTTTTAAAAGAAAGAAAGAAATTTTGAAAAGAAAATGTAAAATAAAAAATGAGAAAAAGGAAGAATGTGAAAAAAAAGAGTTCTGAAAAGAAAGTGAGAAGAAGAAAAAAACTATTTTTTTAAGGGTAAATTTATATATTGTTCTATGGACCAGTTTCACTTTGATACTTTATTCTTTCAAAAGTATCACTTTGGCACTATGTTCTTTGCATCGTTAACATTTTAATACCCAAATTTACTTTCCTGCGAAGTATTGACGGCAAAATCGCATGTGATCATCTTCACGTGCACAGTAAAAATACCAAAATATCTATTTTCCTCTCATTTTTCACGATTCAAACGGTAAAACACTCCAAAACCATCTGATCAGCCTAAAAGTGAACAAGTTATTTGGTCTTCTTTTAGTGTGCTTATATAATAATATATTATAATTAGACCAATTAATATGCTAAGGGTTGTACCAAGGTGTGGTGAAATAAAGTGGATAAAATAGATTAATTAGCGTTTATTTATTGTATTTTATAAATAGGTGCTACTTAACGGTTTATTTAGTGTTCAGATATCCAAACAGGGCCAAACCAAGAGGCAAAGATCAGAATATTCGAGAAGATCACGTCTAGCACAAAATATTCTTGTGCCGTTGGATGAGTCGTCGGGAGAAGGGAGGTAAATCCCGCGGCGCAAGCATCTGAGTGTGGTATGATGTCAGCAAATATCTTCAGCGCAATATTACGTTGCGCTGTCACTTTGAGCCAATGGCCCAAATGGGAAATCTCGCGGCGCAGAATATTCAAGCGCGCGAACATATAATTTCGACGGCAAAGATTCAAGATACGAAGATATAATCGAAATATCGCAGATATTTCGGTGCGCTTCTGATGGAGATTATGCCCTAGGGCCAATCAGTTTATATGTATGAACATATTGATTAACTAATTTATAGATGATAAATTGAGTCGTTATCATATTATTAGCATGTTTACTATGATAACAATCCTTGATTAATTATGTGATAATTATTCTAAAAACTGTCCCTGGTCGATTATTCATGTGGGAATGTGAATGAACTAAGACCAGCATGACTTCAGTGTATGAGATACATGCATACGATGCTTTACGAGAGTCATGGTGCAATGATGTAAGGGGTTACAAGTTGCTTGACCGACCCGGAGAGTCCTGCATGGGTTTTAGTCATGAGCTAGCCTCTCCTGTACACCTGTCACGATGCCCTTAGACCTGAGGTCTTGACTATTCCGGCGTTGTAGATGTCAAACTTTGGCCTAGTCCAACGTTGCCCGTAATAGGGTAGCCATACAGGCTAGGTACGGGTTTGGTTGTTTACCGTGCTGAGGAATGTGGTTGACCAAGAAGGAATTTTGTCTCTCATTAAGTTGAGAGATATTTAACTGGGCCCCTCGATGAGTCAGTCCAAGGAATGTGTGGCCACACAGGGAAATGGGACTAACTCAAGGAATCGAGAAAGTTATGGTTTGGATTAAGGATGACTTTCCCGTGCCTTATCCATGACCAAAATATCGTGTGACAATCGGGATCAAGACAAGGTGGTACTAAGGTTTAGTCGTTTTGGCGTTAAAGCGATAAAACTCACGTGTTTTTGGGTAGTCGTGATGGCTTGCTAGAGTCCGCTCTCGACTTGTGAGTCATAGAGATGGCTTGCTGCCAACTTCACGTGAGGCCTGTTGGGTCACACACGAGCAGGATCAAGACACCATATTGGGACACGAATTAGGGTTAATTCGTGGGTCACTTTAGTGACACAATTTAAGTCATAGTTGAATGTCTTAGGACATGAAGTCTTGTCTTAAATAATATCTACGTTTATGATTATTAAATTTGTTAGACAAGTTTAAATGTATTAATTGTTAAATAGTTAATTTGATTAATCTATTTACAATTGAATTCTTGTTTAAAATATTAGGTAATAATAAATTGGATAAAGCCTCCTAAAAGTTAGGGAATTATTGATTTATTAAATTCTTTAATATTGGATATCAAGAAGAAGAGGGTGGCGCCTCTTCTTGATTTTTATTAATAAAATTGTTTTGTTAATTTAAATCAAGATTTGAATTTGAATTCAAGATTTGATTTTGAATTCAAGATTCAAATTTGAATTAAAGATATTAGGGTAATATTTTAATTCAATATTGTTGGAAATTAATAAGTTAGTTATAACTTCCTAAGAGTTAGTGTTGTTATTTTAATTATTAAATTCCTATATATATATATATTTGAGGATGGCACATGGTTTGAACTTGGAGTGCAAGATTTGATCTTGCATTTTGAATTTAAATATGCAAGTCGAATTTTAGGGTTAGTATATTAAGGTAATATTTTAATTATAAATTCAATTCCTCATGACTCATTCCAACCAATAGGGTTTGAGCAATCAAGATTTGGTTTCAAGATTTGATCTTGAAATTTGAATTCGAAATTGCCTATTGAATTTTGAATTATAATATTAATGTAATATTATAAATCAAGATTTAGGGATTCCCTAAATTATTATATTTAATTATTATATTCAAGATTTAGGGATTCAGTAATTAGAGTAGTAATTCCCTAATTCTAGGAATGTGAAAATATATATATGTAACAAAACACACAAGTCGACTAAGGGGGATATATATATTTTAGTGAGACTAAAAATTTGGTCTAACCTTAGAGAGAGAGGAGAATAGTTCGACTCACTCATCTTGTGTGCAAAAATTCGACTTAACCTAAAAGGGTTTAGGGTTTGGGGCGATTTTGTGATAGAGAAAAGGAGAGAGAGAATTCGACCAAAAACACTAAAAGGTTTAGGCTTGGGTGAATTGTGAAGGTGTTCATCTCTTGATTTTTGGTTTTGGTTTTTCAAGAAGAGTTCTTGAAGTTGTGCGCCACTTTCTTGGAGATTTCAAGAAGAGTTCTTGAAGATCCAAGAATTGTAGATTAAATCCCGTAATCTCTTGGGAAGAAGAGATTGGAGGCTAGCACCTGGGTGTCTGCCAAACTGTTCGTGTGGATCACCGGCAGAGGAAGAACACTCGTAGTGGACTTCTCAGATTCACTGACTCAAGGCCGCCGATTGAAATTTAGGTATACATCTTCCTATACTAGTATAAATATAGTTAGTGGATCCTGGAAGGGAATTATAGATAGGCGAAAAATTTTAATTTACTGTTCTTTTCCGCTGCGCCGCCTCTATGATTCCCCAACAAACTTGAGGGACGAAAATAGGACTTTGGCCCAAAAAATATTGAGGTTAGGGTATAATTGACATCAATGTTTCACATTGGGGGCATAATTGACACAAAATAAACGTTAGGGGCATAACTGAAACTGACCCTAAACGTTAGGGGCACGAAAGGGTTTTTTGCCTTAAATATATAAGTGCAACTAGTTATGCTCAAAACAAGAACAATAAAAGATATGGAAAGAGATAACACATCTCTTGATGATAGAAAAAAGAGACAATTCATATCTTAAATAAAATCAACTCATTAAAAGGATTAAAAAGAGGGTAAATTACAAATTAGGTGCTTATGGTTAGGCCGAATCTTCCATCCTTGACGTGTGGTTTAAAAAAATCTCACTTTAGATACTTGAGGCATGCGCCTTTTAGCAATTAGGGTACCTGTGATTTTATTTCGTCAATTTTAACGAAAAATGCTGACGTGGCACTCACGTGACTCAAAGAAAAATCAAATTTTGGTCCACGAACTATGCGATAAGTTTCATTTTGGTCCTAAAACTTTTTTTATTTCATTTTGGTCCTCAAACTTTCATATTTGTTCCATTTTTTGTCCCAAAAATGTTATTTTACATGGTTTACATCGTTATTTCTAACCTAAATAATTAAGATGAATAATTTATCTCTCAAATATAGGAGTGATCACGAGCTGGGTCGGGTCAGACCTGAGACCCGACCCGATTAGACTCGGGCCGGGCCATCGGGTCCGACCGAGCCAAATTGGGCTACTTGATTTTTCTAGAAAGAAAATCATATTTTTCATTTAACCCATTTATTTATTTTATGTATTTTTTTATGTTTTTGTTCACCCTTACTCAAATACGTAACAATAAGTGAGCTGACAAAGAGAGGAAGAGAAATTTTCATTCTTAGTTATAAATTGGAGATAAATTTGTGGTTGATTTTTATCTCTAATTTATGATTAAGAACAACGGTGAAAATTATGATCAAAATGAAACTTACCTCAGAGTTTGAGAACCAAAAATGAGATTTTGGAGATCAAAACAGAAAAAAGGTGAAAGTTTGAGGACAAAAATGAAACAAAAAATAGCTTTTATGACCAAAATGAAACTTACCTCAGAGTTTGAGAACCAAAAATGAGATTTTAACCTTGGCGTGGAAACCAACGACTAAGATGCAAGAGAAACCAACGGTTAAGATGCAATAGAAATCGATGGCTAAGATTGTGCAATGTCAGTATTTTCCCTTAAAATTAACATAACAAAAACACAGGTACTCTAATTGCTAAACAACGCATATCTCAGGTACCTAAAGTGAAAATTTTCAAACCACATAACAATGATGTAAGATTTGGCCTAACCACAGGTACCTAATTTGTAATTTACCCTTAAAAAGATTCACATGACATCTCTATATATTGTGTATCACCAATGGAATATTATGTTTATAAAAAAATAATAATGGAATGTTATAATGTTTAGGAGAAGTAAAATAATATGTTTATCCCCGTATATATAGGAGGTAGCACACTTAATTTGATAGATTGACTTAATAAGTGAACACTGTAAACTAATTTTTTTTGGCCTGGGAAGATACTTCAATAACAAGACCCAACATAAGTGGGCAAAAAACAAAACAAACACAAAGAAGATTCGCGCAGTAAAGAGTGCAGAAGAAGAAGTAAAACAATAAAGAAACACAAAACTGATACAAAGGAAATCAACTTGTTCCACTTATATTTGCAGTAGCATCAGCAGAAATAATGGTAAGAAAGGAGGATGAGGGCCCTGAAGCCCAATCAAAACGAGTCATCCCCTTTAGAGCAAACTTGGGTAGCCAATCCGTGACCTTATTAGATGATCTATCAGCTCACGAAACCTTACTCAGAGGAGTAGAAATTAGCAGACTTTTGGTGTCATTGATTACAGGAGCACACCTCCAATCCGCCACAGAAGAGGGCATATTCACAGCATTAGCAAGACCTTCATAATCTGTTTCAAAAAGAACTTTACATAGAGATATCCAAAGACATTTTCACAACTCTTTTCAAGGCTAAAGCTTCAGCTACCATAGCTGAAGGAGCAGCAACAACCAGGCTAGAGGATTCAATTAAAAAATTATCAGAGTCCCTAAAAACAATGCCCACTCCCGCTTTGTTACCCTTGGTCACAAAGGCAACATCCACATTAGCTTTATAAAAGACGGGGGGGGTGGGGTTAACATGCACAACCTTATGTGGAGTATTAGAATCATTCGTGGAATGAGACCATCCATTTGCAATCCAGAATTTTCATTAACTGTTGGAGATTGTTGTTGGGAATTCTAGGGCGCCTAAGGCAGCGGAAACGTGTAAAACTGTAAAATAAAAAAAACTTAAACGCCCAGGTCCAAGAATTCCCGAACGGATCCGCTAGTTGAATTTAAAACTTTTGGTTAAGTGGTATACCTCAGAGTTTCAATCGCTTTAGTTGAACGGGGCGAATTCAAGAAGTCCACTTGACGCGTCCTTCCTCCACCGGTTATCCACACGAACAGTTTGAAGATGCCTAGGTGCTAGCCTCCTTCACTTCCCAAGTGAATCCGGAACCTTTATCTACGGGTGTTCTTTTGGATTCAAGAACTCTTCTTGAATCTCCAAGAACTTGATGGCGCCTTGATCAAGAACTATTCTTGATCCCACACAACCTTCCCACAATATTAACTCTTAATATTGCGCCACTTTCTCTCTCTAGGAAAGCTAGGATGCGATTTTCTTTATCCCTCCTCACCAAGAGAAAATCGAATTTTCTCTCTAAGGAAAGCTAGGCTAGTCGAATTATACTATGTGCATGAGACTCTCACCCTTTGAGATTTCACTCTCAAGAATCCAATTCTTGTGTGTGAATTCTCTCTCTCTCTAGCTTAGAGCAAAACCAAGTTTTTGTCTCTCTA
>QANZ01020985.1:76300-122392 GCA_003254925.1 Chamaecrista fasciculata | reverse complement strand
CCCTAATTTCATGAGTTAGGGAATGTGATTCCCTGATATGACTCTATTTAAACACCACACAAGTCTCATAACCCTATGAGACACACAACAACTCGCCAACCCTAAGAAAAGGAGAGAAAAGTTGCCTATTCTAAAGTGGGGAGGAAAATTCGACTAACCCTAAAAGAGTTTAGGGCTTGAGAGAATTCGACTAGAAACCCTAAAAGGTTTAGGGCTTGAGGTGTCATGTGTGTGTGGGAAGAGAGATAGGCGCCAAGAAAGTAGTTCTTGGTTCATCTCTTTTGGTGCGCCACTTTATCTTGGGGTTCAAGAATTGTTCTTGAACAATCAAGATCCGTAGATTGGGTTCCCGTAATCTCTTGGGAAGAAGAGATTGGAGGCTAGCACCTGGATGTCTGCCAAACTGTTTGTATGGATCACCGACAGAGGAAGGACACGCGTTGCTGTGGACTTCTCTGAATTGCAATTCAAAGCTACCGATTGTTTTTGGTAAACTTCTTTCCCTTACTAGTATAAACATAGATAGTGGATCCTGGAAGGGAATTATAGAGTTGCGATTTTAAGGTTTTTTTTTTGTTTTTTCCGTTGTGCTCCGCTATATAATTTCCAACAGTGGTATCAGAGCCACGCTAATCTTGTGTTTATTCTGGTTTTGTGATTTACATGAGATGTATGTTGGATGTTTACAATTTTTCACTCGTAATGTTAATTTTGCGAAAATCCACCACATGAATTTGTCGAACCTAATCTAAAGTTTGGTGCAAATTTTATGTATTTGATACATAAGGAAATCAATATGATTGGTTTAAAATTTTTCTTGGAATTATTAAGTCTTGGTCGAACCCTATATATATTTTTAATTAAAATTATTTTGATTATAATATTGTAGGGTGGCTGAAAATTTTAAAATTATGAATTTATAAATTTTTTGGTCAATAATTCGAATTCTTGAATATGATTCTTGAATTCTTTAATTCTTGATGCAAGACTTAATTTTTCAAGAAAGGCATGTTAAATTGCACAAACTCTAATTGAACACAATTAAAATCGTTTTTATTGTGTGTGTTGTATGTTAATGTCGTGTTTATATATTTATATATATGAATTGTTCATGTACGTTTAAATATGGTGTTGGATATGGCTCTAGGACTTTTTGGTAAATACGGCCTGCGTGTCGTCTCCCGAAATTCTGGTTGTAAAATTTCTTTTCTCACCTCACTCCCCTCATATGTGTAAATGAGGTTTCCCAATGTAATTTTCTTTTTTTTTAGAAAGATTCTCTTATTGGCTTGAGGGAATTTAGGGTAGATGGGCCATATCTAAACACGGTTATTTTTGTGCGTTTAGATTATTTGTATGTGATGCAAATTGGCGCTAGATGCATGATTAGGGTACGCGAGTTTAACATGCAATTTTATTTTTACGCACAACCACGTATACAATACGAGTGTAGGATTTTGTATGAGATACAAAATTCGTGCATGTGTTTAAATGTATATGATACATGGGGGTTAAACAATTGGCACACTCGTTTAATTTTAAAATTGGATTTAAAATTGAACCAAAAACGGAACCTTAAAATTGAACCCTTATAAAATCTTAAGTTTTAATGCCATCAATAAAACACCCTGTTAAAATCTTGTTCATCGTAGAGCGGTGATAGCCTCCACTACACGTATCTACTTTTACCTTGAGGAGACACGGGTGAATGGAAGATTCAACGCAATGCCTTATTGAAGTCTTGGTTTGTTGAATGCGGTGATCGCCTCCGCGACACGTGTTTACTGGGCCTTGATGATATAGGGTTGGGCTTCGGCCTCGTTGTTTTGAGCCTGGCCATTCACGAGTTTTATTGTGTGACTTAATGGGGTTATCAAATCGGATTTGGACCTCAAGGCATTAGATGGGATAAACATGCCATAATAAGTATCATATGATGATACAGTCCCATAAAGATCTAAGAGTCACATGAGATGTGATTGGTAAAGAGTTACCTACCTAAATAACCTAAGGGTGCATGATCGCCTCCGCGACGGTAACTTTGGTGAAATATGGATCTTAGCCACTAATAATAATTTTCTGGGTTTTATAAAATAGTGGACATTTTTGCTAATTAACTTTCATATCTTAGTTGTAGAATCATGGCAAACAATATAAGTTCAACCTTATCACTGCGATCTATCCTTGAGAAGGATAAATGGGACGAACTTCCTTGACTGGTTTCGTAATTTAAGAATTGTTCTCACCCAAGAAAGGAAGCTTTATGTCCTAGAAAACCCTCCCTTGAAGAGCCTGTTGGAGATTGTGCCCTATGGCCAATCGTTTTATGTAAATATGTTGTGAACATATTATTAATTTATGGAAGATAAATTAATGTGTTATCATGTTATTAGCATGTTTACTATGATAACTTCCATGATTAATTATGAGATAATTAATCTAAATTTGTCCCTGGTCGATTATTTTTGTGGGAACCAAAAATGAACTAAGACCAGCATGACCTCGATGCATGATATGTATGCACTAGATGCTGGGACGAGAGTCATGGTGCAATTACGTAAGGTGGTTACGAGTTGCTGGACTGACCCGGAGAGTCCTGCATGGGTTTAATCATCAGCTTGCCTCTCCTTGTACGCCTGTAGCGATGCCTTAGACCTGAGGTCATCATTATTCCGGCGTTGCAGTTGTCAGACTTTGGCTTAGTCTAACGCTGCCCGTAACAGGGTAGCTATAAGGGCTAAGTACGGGTCTGGTTGATTGCCATGCTGAGGAATGTGGATTGGCCAAAATGGGATTTTGTCCCTCATTGGATGAGAGATATCTAACTGGCGCCCTCGATGAGTCTGTCTAGGAAAAAGAGTGGCCACTCAAGAATTGGGACTTACTCAGGGAATCGAGAAAGTTGTGGTTTGGATTATGGATGACATTCCTGTGCCTAGTCCATGACCAAGATATCGTAGGACAATAATATCTTTGACACGGAGGTACTGAGGTTAAGTCGTTTTAGTAAAAACGATAACTCGCGTGTTTTGGGTAGTTGTGATGGCTTGCTAGAGTCCGCTCACGACTTGTAGGTCATGGGGATGACCTGCTGCCAACTTCACGTGGGGCCTGCTGGGTCACACATGAGCAGGAACAGAACACCATTTGAAAGGGACACGAATTAGGGTTAATTCGTGGGTCACGCGAGTGGCACGATTTAAGACACAGAGGAAATGTCTGGGACATGAAGATGGAGATTTATTAATTCAAAAGATTTATAAATAAAATAGTTTTATTAATTTAAATAATAAGTTTGAATTCAAAAGATTTGATGGAGATTTCTAAAGATTTGAATTCAAAAGATTTGGTGAAGATCTCATCTCAGAATCTTTGGTGAATCAAAAATAAGGAAAGTTTTTTATTTATAAAATTCCAAGGAAAAGGGGAGAGGGAGATGGCGCATGAAGATGGGTCCCAATGGGAGATTTGATCTCTCATTTGATTCTCCAAGATTGCAATTTGAATTTAAATTGAAATATTAAGGTAATATTTTAATTATAAATTCAAGTCCTAAAATAATTATATTATCAGAATATCTTGATTTTAAGAATAATTAAATCACCAAATTTTGACTATATATATATGGGCAAGTCGACTTGCACCATAATTGTGTGACAAGCAATTTTATGCAACCCTAATTTGATTTTCCTCCTGAGAGTTAGAGAGAGAAAATATTCCTTTGCACTCAAGAGAGAAAGTCGACTTTCTCTAAGAGTTAGGGAAATTCGACCAAGCTCTAAAATTAGGGTTTGTGAGAGAAGAATAGGCAAGAAGGAGTTCTTGTGGGGGGATTCTTCTAAGCACCACCTCAATTGCTGTTTCAAGAAGGAGTTCTTGAGCTTAGAGTCTGTAGATTGGTCCCTAGTTCTTTTGGAGAAAAGAACTGAAGGCTAGCACCTCGGTGTTCAAAGAAACTGTTCGTGTGGATTACTGGCAGAGGGAGAACGCTGGGAGTGGGCTCCTTGGAACTCGCCTTGTTCAACCATCCGATTGAAACTCGTGAGGTATAACACTAACCAAAACTTTTAAATTCTACTAGCGGATCCGTTCGAGAATTCTAGGACCTAGGCGTTTATTTTATTGTTTTATTTTCGCTTGCGCTGCCTTAGGCGCCCAGGATTCCCAACAGAGCCTGCCAACGACACTCCAAGAGCTCAAAGAACTGCTTATGAGAAGCACTTCAATGACTCTGTGGACGTTGCTGCATTTGATGCAGTCTTGATGGTTCAGAAAAACCAGGGGAAAGGGAAGGGCAAAGGAAAGAGGAAGGGTAAAGCCCCAGTTGGTGAGACCAAGCCAGGGGCCAAGCCTAACCCACAACCTTCCAAGAAGGCAAAGCCTTCAAAGGATGTGATTTTCCTTTTAAGAAAATGCAAATTGTATTTGGAAGAACAAAAGAAGAAGAAGAGCGGTGAGGTCTCTACTTCTGGTATCTTCATTATAGACGTTCGCTTTTCTACTCTAACCACTTGGGTATTAGATACAGCATGTGTTTCTCACATTTGATGTGAAGGGTCTAAGAGACAGTAGAAAGCTGGACAGAAGCGAGGTGGACCTACGTGTGGGCAATGGAGCAAGAGTTGTTGTTGTTGCTGTAGGAACATACGAGCTTGTGTTGCCCTCTGGGCTTATTTTATAATTGTTATTATGTACCTTCATTGAGTTCAAACAGTGTTTCCCTTTCTTATTTGGATAAGGAAGGTTTTACATGTGTAAACGGCAATGGAAGGTGTTCTATTTATAAAGACGATGTTTTATTTACTTATGGTGATTTTCAAGATAATCATTACGTCTTGAAATTAGAACGACAACACGATAACAATATCTATAACATCGATACCAAAAGGATTAAGATTAACGAATCAAATCCTACGTACCTTTGGCATTGTCGTTTAGGCCATATAAACGAGAAACGCCTAGAGAAGCTCCATAAAGATGGACTTCTAAGCTCATTTGATTTTGAATCATATGATACTTGCGAATCTTGTCTACTTGGTAAAATGACAAAGGCGCCCTTCACTGGCCACAGTGAGAGAGCACCTGACTCATTGGAATAATACATAGTGATGTATGTGGACCCATGAGTACTCAAGCTAAAGGTGGTTACTCATACTTCATCACGTTCACTGACGACTTCAGTAGGTTTGGCTATGTCTACCTAATGAAGCACAAGTCAGAGTCTTTTGAAATGTTCAAAAGATTTCAAAGGGAAGTAGAGAACCAACTTGGCAAGAAAATCAAAGTCCTTCGATCCGATTGAGGAGGCGAGTATTTGATCCAACTTACCCCTCCTGGAACTCCACAGTGGAATGGTGTTTCTAAGAGGAGGAATCGGACTTTATTAGATATGGTCCGATCTATGATGAGTCAAGCTGATCTTCCGCCATCCTTTTGGAGGCATGCTCTAGAAACTACTGCATTCACACTTAACCGTGTTCTTTCTAAGGCAGTTGAGAAGACATCATATGAGATATGGAATGGGAAGAGGCCCATTTTGTCTTACCTCAAGGTTCGGGGATGTGAAGTTTATGTTAAGCAACAGCCTAACGATAAACTGTCTCCCAAATCTCTCAAGTGTTTATTTGTGGGATACCCCAAGGAAACAAGGGGGTATTATGTCTACTACCCATCTGACATCAAAGTGTTTGTAGTCAGAAGTGGATTCCTTTTAGAAAAGGATTTTGTCTGAAAAAGAGACAGTGGGATCAAGATAGATCTTGAAGAGGTTCAAGATCCACAAGACACTCTAGAGGCGTAGACAGAAACTAGAGAAGAGCCACAAGACATTGTGGAAGCTCCTCTAGTAGCACAAGGACCACAAAGGTCTGATAGAACACGTTCTCAACCTCAAAGATATGAATTTTTGATGACAGAGAACAAGGATGTGTTGCTCATGGAGCGTGGTGAGCCTACCACCTATCAAGAAGCTATTGTGGGTCCCAACTCTGAAAAATGGGTTGAAGCCATGAAGGCAGAAATGCAATCCATGTACGACAATAAGGTATGGACCTTAGTCGCTCCACCTGAAGGTGTAAAAGCCGTAGGGTGCAAGTGGGTTTTCAAGGAGAAAACCGACATGGATGGCAACGTCAAAGCCTTTAAGGCCAGGCTAGTTGCAAAGGGGTTCACTCAACGTCATGGTATTGACTATGATGAAACATTTTCCCCAGTTGCAATGGCCAAGTCCATTAGGATCCTCCTTGCCATAGCCACATATTATGACTATGAGATATGGCAAATGGATGTCAAAACAGCATTCCTTAATGGAAGGCTGCCCGGTGATGTGTACATGACACAACCTGAGGGGTTTGTATGTCCAGAGGAACCAGAGAAGGTGTGCAAGCTTCAGAGATCCATTTATGGATTGAAGCAAGCATCACGGAGTTGGAATCATCGTTTTGATGAGGTAGTCAAAGAGTTTGGCTTCTTGCAAAACCTTGATGAGTCATGTGTTTACAAGAAGGTTAGTGGGAGCACGATTGTTTTCTTGGTGCTTTATGTCGATGACATATTGCTCATTGGAAATGATGTCACTACCTTGGAGATTGTGAAATCTTGGTTGGGAAAATCATTCTCGATGAAGGACTTAGGAGAAGCTGCCTACATTCTAGGCATCAAAATCTATAGAGATAGATCTCGAAGGCTTCTTGGATTAAGTCAGAGTACATACTTGGATAAGGTAATGAAGCGGTTCAGTATGCAAGATTCCAAGAAGGTATTCATACCGATGAATCATGGTTTAGTCCTGAACAAAAATCAGTGTCCCAAGACACTTGATGAGCGAGGGCGCATGAGTGGCGTCCCTTATACTTCGGCAAAAGGATCCATCATGTATGTCATGCTGTGTACTCGACCCGATGTGTCATTTTCCCTGAGCATGACGAGTCGGTTCCAACAAGACCCTGGTGAGGATCATTGGACCGCTGTCAAAAACATCCTTAAGTACTTGAGAAGGACTAAGGATGAATTCTTGGTTTATGGTGGAACTGATGTGTAATTGGTTACACAGATGCCCATTTTTCAAACCGACCAAGATGATTTTAAATCGCAGTCTGGATACATTTTTCTCGTGGACGGTGGCATCGTGAGTTGGAAAGGTTCCAAGCAGAGCACGATTGCTGATTCTACAACATAGGGTTGGTCGCGTGGAGACGCGGACCATAAAACTAGTGTCTGAGGTATGCTTGGTGGTCACCCTGTGGAGACAGGAAAGACACCAAATGGGACTCGGTCCCCACTGATTTTCTGACAGTGATATATACTCAGGCGTTATTGTTGGGAAATCACCAGGCACACAACGCAGCGGAAACAGATATAAATTTAAAATTTAAACAACCAGAAAAGGCGCATAGTGATTTCTTCCCAATGATCCGCTATATGAATCTGTATCAGTAAAAGGAATAGAGATTTACCCAAATCAATCGGCAACTTTTGTTTCTACGATGCTGAGGAGTCCACTCCGAGTGTGCTCCCTCCGCCGGTGATCCACACGAACAGTTTTGGAGATGCCTAGGTGCTAGCCTCCTTCACTTCTCCAAGTGAACCAGGGACATTTATCTACGGTGTTCTTGAATTCAAGAACAATTCTTGAACTCCCAAGAACAGCTGGCGCCTATGATCAAGAATCTTATTCTTGATCTTACACAACCTTGTCACAAACCCTAAAACTCCTTTTAGGTCTGCGCCACTTTCTCTCTCTAGAAAAACTAGGGTTGTGTTTTCTCTCTCTCTTCACCAAGACTCAAAAACGATTTTTGCTCTTGTGAATTAGCTAAGAAAAGTCGAAATTTCCAAGTGTCATGAGGCTCCCTTTCTTGCTTATGATTTTCGACTTTGCTAGTGTATATATAGGGTTTGGGGTTTTGATAATTATAATTAGGGAATCCCTAAATTATAGGATTATCAAATTATTAAATTATGAGATTACAATAATATCATAATTTTAGGACTTGAATTCCTAATTATAATATTACCTTAATATTATAATTTGAATTCAAAGCAATCTTGGAGAATCAAATTGGAAGATCAAATCTTCCCAAAAGATCCCCAAGCCCATGCGCCAAGTCCTCCTAATTTTGTTGGAATTTAACAAATCAAAATAACAAACCTAACTCTTAGGAAGTTATAACTAATTTGTTATTTTCCAACAATATTGACTTAAGATATTACCATAATATCTTTAGTCAATCTTTTAAATCTTGAATTCTAGTCTTTATTGAATTAAAATATTACACTAATATTTAAATCCAACTTTAGACCTAGAATTTCGACTTCCCCTATATATCTTGAATTAAAATATTACCTTAATATATTTAATTCAACCATTTGAAATCTAGATCAAATCTATTTGAATTTCAAATCTCAAGCCATGACCTTTAAGTAATAAAACATTTCTATTAATTAAAATAGCTTATATGAGGCGCCAACCTCAACCCCATTTATCCTAATATTAGTGAATTTAATAAATCAATAATTTCCTAACTTTTAGGAAACTTATCCAACTTATTTATTCCTAATATTATAAATAGGAATATAATTGTAAATAGACTAATCCAATTATCTATTTAACAATTATCATATATATATTTAAATTTGTCCCACAAATCTAAATATCATATATCTGTAGATATTTATTTAAGACAATATTTCGTGTCCAAGACAGTCAATTATGTCCTAAACGGTGTCACCCATGTGACCCACGAACTAACCCTAATTCGTGTTCCGATGTGGCATCTTGATCCTTCTCGTGTGTGACCCAGCAGGCCCCATGTGAAGTTGGCAGCAAGTCATCTCTATGACCTACAAGTCGAGAGCGGACTCTAGCAAGCCATCACGACTACCCAAAACACGTGAGTTATCGTTTATCGCTGAAACGACTTAACCTCAGTACCACATTGTCTAGATCCCTTTTTGTCCTACGATATTTTGGTCATGGATTAGGCATGGGAAGGTCATCCAAAATCCAAACCTCAACTTTCTCGATTCCTTGAGTAAGTCCCAATTTCCAGTGTGGCCACACATTCCTTGGACAGACTCATCAAGGGGCCCAGTTAAATATCTCCCATCTATATGAGGGACAAAATTCCATCTTGGTCAACCACATTCCTCAGCACGGCAATCAACCAAACTCGTACTTAGCCCTTATGGCTACCCTGCTACGGGTAACGTTAGACTAAGCCAAAGTTTGACAACTACAACGCCGGAATGATGAAGACCTCAGGTCTAAGGGCATCGTGACAGGTGTACAGGAGAGACTAGCTAATGACTAAAACCCATGCAGGACTCTCCGGGTCAGTCCAGCAACTCGTAACCCTTTACGTAATTGCACCATGACACTCGTTCCAACATCTAGTGCATGCATCTCTATGCACCGAGGTCATGCTGGTCTTAGTTCATTTCAAGTTCCCACTTGAATGAGCGACCAGGGACAGTTTAGATTAATTATCTTATAATTAATCACGAACTGTTATCATAGTAAACATGCTAATAATATGATAACCATTAATTTATCTCTATAAATTAATTAATATGTTCACAACATATTTATAAAATGATTGGCCCTAGGGCACAATCACCATCAGTTATCACCTTGAGATGGTTGACAGAGTTGATGTCAAGATATGTGAAGTAGCAGTCGAGGATAATGTTGCCGATACTCTTACGAAACCTCTAGCACTGGTTGTACATGAACGCCATGTAACGTCGATGGGGATTAGACACATTAATGGATGTTCCTAGTGTAGGAACAGTTTGATTAATGATTGTACCTAGTGCAAGTGTGAGTTTGATGGAGATTGTGCCCTAGGGCCAATCATTTTATATGTATGAACATATTGATTGACTAATTTATAGATGATAAATTTAGTCGTTATCATATTATTAGCATGTTTACTATGATAACAATCCTTGATTAATTATGTGATAATTATTCTAAAAACTGACCCTGGTCGATTATTCATGTGGGAATGTGAATGAACTAAGACCAGCATGACTTCGGTGTATGGAGATACATTCATACGATGCTTTACGAGAGTCATGGTGCAATGATGTAACGGGTTACAAGTTGCTGGACCGACCCGGAGAGTCCTGCATGGGTTTTAGTCATGAGCTAGCCTCTCCTGTACACATGTCACGATGCCCTTAGACCTGAGGTCTTCACTATTCCGGCGTTGTAGATGTCGAACTTTGGCCTAGTCCAACGTTGCCCGTAACAGGGTAGCCATACAGGCTAGGTACGGGTTTGGTTGTTTACCGTGCTGAGGAATGTGGTTGACCAAGAAGGAATTTTGTCCCTCATTAAGTTGAGAGATATTTAACTGGGCCCCTCGATGAGTCAGTCCAAGGAATGTGTGGCCACACAGGGAAATGCGACTAACTCAAGGAATCGAGAAAGTTATGGTTTGGATTAAGGATGACTTTCCCGTGCCTTATCCATGACCAAAATATCGTGTGACAATCGGGATCAAGACAAGGTGGTACTAAGGTATAGTCGTTTTGGCGTTAAAGCGATAAACTCACGTGTTTTTGGGTAGTCGTGATGGCTTGCTAGAGTCCGCTCTCGACTTGTGAGTCATAGAGATGGCTTGCTGCCAACTTCACGTGTGGCCTGTTGGGTCACACACGAGCAGGATCAAGACACCATATTGGGACACGAATTAGGGTTAATTCGTGAGTCACTTTAGTGACACAATTTAAGGCATAGTTGAATGTCCTAGGACATGAAGTCTTGTCTTAAATAATATCTACGTTTATGATATTTAAATTTGTTAGACAAGTTTAAATGTATTAATTGTTAAATAGTTAATTTGATTAATCTATTTACAATTGAATTCTTGTTTAAAATATTAAAGAATAATAAATTGGATAAAGCCTCATAAAAGTTAGGGGATTATTGATTTATTAAATTCTTTAATATTGGATATCAAGAAGAAGAGGGTGGCGCCTCTTCTTGATTTTTATTAATAAAATTGTTTTGTTAATTTAAATTAAGATTTGAATTTGAATTCAAGATTTGATTTTGATTTCAAGATTCAAGTTTGAATTAAAGATATTAGAGTAATATTTTAATTCAATATTGTTAGGGAATTTGAATTCAAGATTCAAATTTGAATTAAAGATATTAGGGTAATATTTTAATTCAATATTGTTAGGGAATTTGAATTAAAGATATTAGGGTAATATTTTAATTCAATTTGTTGGGGAAATTAATATGTTAGTTATAACTTCCTAAGAGTTAGGGTTGTTATTTTAATTATTCATTCCTAGATAAATATGAGGGGATGGCGCATGGCTTGATCCAATGGGCAAGATTTGATCTTGCATTTTGGATTTCAAGATTGCATCTTGAATTTCAAATTAAGATATTAATGTAATATTTTAATTAGGAATTCAAATCCTCTTGACCAATGGGAATTGGGAAGTCAAGATTTAGTTTTCAAGATTTGATCTTGAAATTTAAATTCTAATTACCTTTTAGTTTTGAATTATAATATTACTGTAATATTATAACCAAAATTGAAATTCCTATTTTCTTTATTATAATTCCCTAATTTCATGAGTTAGGGAATGTGATTCCCTGATATGACTCTATTAAAACACCACACAAGTCTCATAACCCTATGAGACACACAACAACTCGCCAACTCTAAGAAAAGGAGAGAAAAGTCGCCTATTCTAAAGTGGTGAGGAAAATTCGACTAACCCTAAAAGAGTTTAGGGATTGAGAGAATTCGACTAGAAACCCTTAAAGGTTTAGGGCTTGAGGTGTCATGTGTGTGTGGGAAGAGAGATAGGCACCAAGAAAGTAGTTCTTGGTTCATCTCTTTTGGTGCGCCACTTTATCTTGGGGTTCAAGAATTGTTCTTGAACAATCAAGATCCGTAGATTGGGCTCCCGTAATCTCTTGGGAAGAAAAGATTGGAGGCTAGCACCTGGGTGTCTGCCAAACTGTTCGTGTGGATCACCGGTAGAGGAAGGACACGTGTTGCTGTGGACTTCTCTGAATCGCAATTCAAAGCTACCGATTGTTTTTGGTAAACTTCTTTCCCTTACTAGTATAAACATAGATAGTGGATCCTGGAAGGGAATTATAGAGTTGCGATTTTAAGGTTTTTTTGTTTTTTCCGCTGCGCTCCGCTCTATGATTTCCAACAACCTCCGTATTGGGCCGCCGGCACAAGCAACGGCCCAAGCGCTATTTTCTTCTTTGACTTGCAGACCAAGCACACTACTCAGTAGTATAAATAAAGAGCAGCATTCTACGCTCAAAGAACTCCGAAGCCAATTCATAGAAGAAACGCATATTAGTTTAGAATAGTTCTCTGCCTAGAGCATGAGTAACTAAATAGGTAGATACTTGAGGAATACCTCAAGGATATGACTTGAGTTCATCTCATATTCATTGTAGAGATCAGATGTTGTTGTTGCATTCATGAGGTATGATCAACTCCTTCAAAGGTAATTGTTGAAGTTGTTTATACATTAGATTCTTAGATCAATGCTTTGTTAGGAATGAAACCTTGATATTCCTGGAGTTTATCTCTTTCATGATCAATAAAGTTAGCTCCTTTTGTGTTTGCTAAAGAGTGTTCTATCTAACTTATAATTATAATTAGGATTGTTCTTTGTTTGTTTATTGTTCCGATGTGGCAATAATATAGATTGTCCCGAAGAGCTTGACAAATTACTCATACCTAGTTGGGATGAGTGACCGATCTTAATCTTATAATATCTACCATTGTTTGATTGGTTGTGTTTAAGTTTGAATACATCATTTAACTTGGTTGAGTGGATGCACATTAATTATCTCTTCTTTATGATGAACGAGCTATGATAGTCTATCTCTAGGGTTTATTCTCAAGTATTATTTTGACTCATATTATCTTATTAAATCGTGACAACCCTAAAGTCTCTAATTCATAATCCCCATCACAATTCTCTTACTCTCATCACATTGAGTTCCGTGAGAGATTCGACCTTGGGTTAGCATCTATACTATATTTTAATAAATATAATTATACTTGCAGGGCTCAAGAACAATTAAATTTGGCTCGCTTGACACCTTACGACGGGTGTCCGACCAAGTTTTGGCGCCGTTGCCGGGGAACTCTTTCTTGAGTTCCTAAGAAATTGTGATTTGCTTTCGAGTCTTTATCTTTTTTTGGGTAAATTACAAATTAAGTATCTGTGGTTAGGCCGAATCTCACATCACTGCCGTGTGGTTTCAAAAGTTGCACTTTAGGTACCTGAGATGTGCGCCGTTTAGCAATTAGGGTATCTGTGGTTTTATTCCGTCAATTTTACCGAAAAATGATGATGTGGCGCTCACGTGAGTCAATGAAAAATCAAATTTTGGTCCACGAACTATGGGATAAGTTTCACTTTGGTCCTAAAACTATTTTTTATTTCACTTTGGTCCTCAAACTTTCATATTTGTTTCGTTTTTCGTCCCAAAAATGTTATTTCATATGGTTTATGCTGCTATTTGGAACTTAAATAATTAAATAAATCATTTCTCTCTCAAATATAGGAGTAATCACGGGCTGGACTTGAGACCCGACCCGGTTAGACTAAGGGCGGGCCATTGGGCTTGGCCGAGCCAAACTTGGTTACTTCATTTAAAAAAAAATCATATGTTTTATTTAAACCATTTATTTATTTTATGTATTTTTTATGTTTTTGTTCACCCCTACTCAAATACGTAATAATAAGTGAGTTAAAAAAGAGGGGAAGAGAAATTTTCATTCTTAATTACAAATTGGAGATAAATTGCTGGTTAATTTTTTTCTCTAATTTATGACTAAGAATAATGGTGAAAATTTCGATAAAATCACATTTTGGAGATCAAAACGGAAAAAATGTGAAAGTTTAAGGACAAAAATGAAACAAAAAATAGCTTTTATGACCAAAATGAAACTTACCCCGTAGTTTGAGTGGAAACCAACGACTAAGATGCAAGAGAAACCAACGGTTAAGATGCAATAGAAATCGACGGTTAAGATACATTGGAAATCGATGGCTAAGATTGCGCCACGTCAGCATTTTCCCTTCAAATTGACGGAACAAAAACACTGGTACCCTAATTGCTAAACGATGCACATCTCAGGTACCTAAAGTGCAACTTTTGAAACCACACGACAGTGATGTGAGATTCAGCCTAACCATAGGTACTTAATTTATAATTTACCCTTTTTTTTTAGTCTTGTTTTTGTTTTGATTCTTTGTTTTGTTTTATATTTTTCATTTGATTTGTTTTAGTCTAGTCTAATTTTATTTTTCTTGTTTATTTAATTTTTATTATTTTAGTCATTTTCTAGTATATGCCTAGGAGACCTTTAGAGCCTATAGTCCTCTTAGATTTAGATTTAGATAAAACGCTTAGATCCCTTCGAAAAAGTAGGAAAAATATAAATATGGAAAACTCAGGCAATAATAGGTTAGATAATCAAGAATGCGAAGAAGTTTGCCAAAATCAAGGTCTAGACAATGGACGTCCTAGACCAAGAAGATCTATTAGAGAGGCATCCCAATCTAATGAACAATATGAGGTTCAAAGAAACGTGTTCCCTCAAATCCAAACGGATTTTGATATCAAAGGACCACTTTTCAATGGATTTCCTAAGTTTCACGGATTGGCCAGTGAAAATCCCTTTACTCCTTTGAATAATTTGTATCTTCACTGTCGAACCATGAAACTCCTAGCACCAAGCATAGAGGATGTTATGTGGAAAGTATTCTATCTCACCCTCGAAGGTAAGGCGCTAAAGTGGTACACTCATTTGGGAAATTATGAATGGACAGCTTATCTATCTTGGGAGAATCTTAGGAGATCCTTTCTCTTTAAGTACTTTCCCAAAGCTAAAGCATCACCCACTAAGCAGAAAATCTCAGCCATAGAACAATGAGATAACGAAACGTTACTCGAGTAACTAACTAGATACCAGGACCTTTTAGTAAAGTGTCCTAATCATCAATATACTTAGGAGCAAATAGTGGAATACTTTTTTAGTGGACTCCTAGACGACGAGGCCAATCAAATTGACGCCGCGTCTAACGGTTCCATTACTAAGTTAGATGTCGAGACCGCATGGGATCTAATCAAGGAGATCGCCCTCAAGCGAGAAAACCGAAGAAGATGTACCCGTGTAGTCAAGGGAATAGCAACAAATGAGTCAGACCCGATGATGGAGAAATTGGCATCAGACATGGACAGTCTAGCCATAGCTGTTAAGGAGATGAATGCCAAGTTAGCCACTTCGCCGAGAATGGTCGCTCTTGTGACCGCACCCTGCTCCGTGTGCGATTCACATCAACATGGAACTAGGGAATGCCCCCATCAATCCGAGGAAGTATTGGCTATGTATCAACAAGGCCCTAGTCAATTTCCTAGAAGATATGATAATAGATTTAGGACTGGAAATTATTTCCAAAACCAAAACTTTAATAACCCAGCTCCTTAAAGACAAAATCTTTCTTCAAACGAAACTGACACTCAACTCCTGATTAGAAAGTTTGAAGAATCCGAAGCTCGAACCTCGAAGAAATTTGATGATTTGGGGCATAGGATCGATCTTCTTTCTAAAGAGATGGAAATCATGAAGAGGAAGCACAATGATCTTGAACAACCAGTCATCCGGGCATTGAAGTTTCCAAGCCCTAGTAAATAACGTAAGTATCCCTAGCAGTTCTAAGGCAGTTCATGCCATTATTACTAGAGAAACTAAGCCCATAGGAAACCCTATTCAAGAAACCTTAGTGCAAACTCTAGAAAAACCTGAGCCTGAAGAAATATTTATAGAAATCAAAGGAGGAGAAAAGGAAGGAAAAGGAAGAAATATTTATAGATGATAAATTGAGTCGTTATCATATTAATAGAGAAACACCCTAGGTATGCCCAATTCTTCTTTGGTTTCAACTATAAGAAGGAAAAGGAAGAAACCCCTGCTGTAAACGAGTTGGAACTAAGGTGGAAGACCTGCCATTTCCAAGCTCCCATTTAATGACTAAGGAACAATTAGAGGATAAGAAGAATAAGGAGATAGAAGACTTGATAGGAAAACTAAAAGTCAATGTCCCCTTATTAGAATTGGTTAGGAAAGGCCCTAGGTATACCAAGGTATTTAAAAACTTAGTTGAGAAAAAGTAAATATCCCAAAAGAAACTTCAACTAATTAGTCCTACCATTTCAGCCCTTCTAGAGCCTAAGTTACCTATCAAGTGCAAGGACCCTGGTTTGTTTACCATCCCTTGCGTGATACGGAAAGCCGTAGTTAATGGAGCATTATTGGACCTAGGAGCATCAATCAACGTTATGCCCAAGTCAGTCTACGATTCCTTGAATATGGACGAACTTAAGGACACAGGGTTGATTCTGCAATTAGCGGACAAGAGCAGTAGGCATCCCTTAGGAATAGTGGAGGATGTCCTAGTCAAAGTGAAAGATCTAATTTTTCCCGCTGGCTTCTATGTCCTAGACACCGGTAGTGAGAAAACTACCGATTACACCATAATCTTAGGCAGACCTTTCCTACGGACTGCTAATCTTAACATTAGCATGAAGGATGGAAAGATAACTATGGAAGATGGACATGAAAAGATCACCCTGACAATGTACAATTCGGAGAAATCTGATGAATTCTCTGTGTTGGGAACACAAAGCATTCGTACATTTGAAGAAGATCTAGGGAACACATCTAAAATCCAACATAGGGAGAAGGATCTTGAACTTAGAACTCTCTTGAACTTAGTGCCTCCTAATCCTACTCCACATATACCTGAAATAGATCTCGAAGACATGAACCTTAGTTCACTCTTCGATGAAGAGGAGGAAGACCTCAAAACTTCCACAGTTAAAAATAAACTAGCACCGAAACAAAATATTTCCAAACACAAGGCTGTGTGGCAGCCTATGCGACAAAAGAATAACCCAGCTATAGCTTCGTGCTATAGTGTTTCTAGTTTTGCAGGAAAGGAGGGGACGAAAAACTTTCACAAGCCAAAGATCCTAGCCTCCATGTGCTCTTGCAAAAGTTTAGGCATACGTGCTGAATGCTTAATTAAGTATAGAAGAATGGCTCCATAACGAAGATATCGTGTGCAAGATCACAACAAAAAGAACTTATGTGGACTTCATAGGCATCGACGAGGTGCTCGATCCAAAGCGCAGAAAAATAACTATTGAAGACATGGATCAGCCCAATGGATCATTCATCGATGACGCAGGGATCACTAAAAAAGGTACGCTCTCAAATAAAAATGCTTTATATCATATTATTATGCGAGACTACTACTTTAGGACCAAATTGCATAAAACACGTCGGTTTAGGATAAAGAAGAAAATAAAATCGGCCACACATAAAACTTAAAAATCTTAAAAATAAGAAAGTGGTGCGACACCTTATCCGAGCCACACTCTTCAAGGATGAGCACGGCAACCAATGTGGACAAAGGATCTCTGCCAAACGAAGGATGGGCAGATATTTCGTGAAGATCCGCCACGAAACCTTCAGGCTACCCTGAAGGAATTTCGCGATGCCTTCTTTCCACTTACACGGTTTTCGCGTAAGTGTGGGGGAAGAAGAGGGTTATCTCGAAACCCTAATTCGTAACTCGTAGTTTAGGACCCTAGAATTTGTATTAGACAAATTCTGGTCTTTTCAATTTGTAGTATTAGGATTTTAGTTTATTTTTCAGTTAGAGTCTAGTAGCCCAGGTGCGGAAATATGATTTTTAATTTTTTTTTCTGCGCCGTCGCTTGAGCCAGTGGTGCACCTGGCAGCCCAACGTCAAATTATTTGGAGAGTTTAATCTCGATTAAACTCTGCCAAATCTGATTTAAATTTAGATTTTAAATCGCGCGGATTTGACGAATATCTTAGAATATCTTAGATTTCAACCCTATAAATACCCCCTCAACCCTCTAGGCTTCTCACAACTCTCAAAAATTCCTCTCTAACTTCCAAAGTTCCTAGAGCACTCTCTTGAGAGCTTGAATCCCTCACTTTTCAAGTTTCCTTCAAATCTGAGGTAAGCCTTTACGGTTTTTCTTTGAATTCCCTAGGAACTTCTAGGATAGGTTTTCTTTCTCAAAGTCGACTTTAGAACTTATCTTCGCGCACAAAAGGGTAATTTGGAGCCTTGCTGTCAAAACTTTTGAAAAATTTTGCAAAACGTTTTGCACCGGCTCTTGGGCTGGCGGCGCAAAATGACAGCGCAACCCCAAATTATAATTTTGCTTGTGGGATAAGGTTTAGAGGTGATTTGAGAGAGGTTTCTAGTGTCTAGATAGTTTATCATAGAGTTTTCTAGATTCCTCAATAATTATATTAATTATAATTATTGACCTATAGATCATGGTTATCGCTGCCAATGCTACGTTCCTTTTGGAAAGAGGAGTAGATCTCTCGGATCCTCACATGGAGTTATTAAACCGGATCGTTTGTCAGAATGACATGGCTCGAGTCTTTGAACCCCCGCGTAGGGCGAGCATCGACCTAGTCAAGGAATTCTACACAAGCGCTAGCCCGTTTCGTCTCCATGCCGTACCTATCCGTGGAAAGCTTGTTGATTGCTCTCCTTCCGAAATCAATAGACTTTTCAAACTCTCCGAAGTCGCCAATTGTGCGTACCAAAATCGTCGTCCATCACTCGATCAATCAAGAAGAATGATTAATGACAAAGGTTGGGTTTGGAATTCTAGGGAAGAAGACGTTGGTTTCCCAACATCCTCACTTGACAGAATTTTGCATAGGGTAATCACCTCCAAAATTCTACCCACCAATTCCAAAGACGTGGTTACTTCCGATCAAGCTAGCCTACTCATATATATACTTCATGGACATCCTGTTGATTTTGGGCAAATCATATATAACAAATTGTGTAACAATATCCATAGACGATTTGTCCAAAACCTATGGTTTCCTAGTACCATATGTGCTCTAGCCCAACAAGCAGGAGTCATTATCAAACCAACCGAAGACTGCCTCGCCGGTTCTTTATCCGTTAGTCTTGGTGAGGTAGCCTCAATTTTTGACGATTATCCTCAAGGAAGCACAAGCAGTAATCACATTCAGCGATTTGAGATTAATGTTATTGAAACCACTGACACTGAATCAGAGAGGGATCCTGAGGAGTATATTCCCCACTATTCTCCCAGTCCCGATGATGAACCCACCTTCCTTGAAAAGAAAGTGGCTAGTCTCGAGCAGACGGTGGAAGAGTTAAAAGCAACAATCTCAGCTCGTCATGCTCGATTGGATAACGATAAAGCATAAAATATCTACAATATTTAGAACACGATAAGGATTAGTCTAAGTTTAGTCTAAGTCTAGTTTAGGTTTATTATCTATCTAAAATAAAAAATAATTAATATATATAATATCTAGTAATATTTCCCTATTTTTAAAATTCCTCTTGTCTTTTCCTTTCACATTGGGGACAATGCATTCTTCTAAGTGTGGGGGAGAGAGGAGTAAATTCACGCTCTTACCTTAGTTCTTTACTCCTATTTTATTCTAACATTGGGGACAATGTTACGTTTTAAGTGTGGGGGAGAGGAGTAAGTTAGAGTAACTTATATTTTGGTTGACCCAACAATTTTAAATTTTAGGTACTATTTTGAAAATCTTAACAATTTTAAAATTTAAAATTATTATTTTCACCTATTTTTAGTGCATGGTGTAGATTTTCTACATTTATATTTTTCACTTTTTGAGTAGAATACGAATTATTTGAATTTTTAATATGGTTTGAGTTTGAGTGAATAATTTCATATTCATGATAAGAGTTTAGTCTTAGTTGTTTCCTATAGCCTTAGAATAATCTAAGTAATTTTCTAGGTTTAGTAGAATTGTTTGATTTTTATAGACCAATTTGAAAGAAACCCAGCCTAGTTGGAAGTTAAGCCCAAAACATAATATATATATATATATACTACTTAGAGAGAATTCAGTCTCTTAGTTTTGTTTTCTCTAGAACTTGTCTTAATTCTTAGTTAAAGCTTATTAGATTTGATGATTATTAATATGATAGAGGCATTTGTTTCTTCAACCCCTTTATCCCAAACACTAGCCAGTTACCATATATATCCTTTGTTAGCCCCAAGCCTATACACTAAGGTGTACTTTTTAAACCTTCTCATAAAGATGGACTTTTCAATTCAACTCTCAAAGGTGAATTTAGCTAGCAAAATTAGGAAAAAAAAAAGATCTCGACAAAAGAAAAAAGAAAATATATATTAGTTGAGCAAAAATATCAAAAGTAATCTTTGAGAAAGCTCAAAAGTATTCAAAGAATTATCATAAGAGCTTATCAAGAGAAAAGACTGGTCAGTCAAAAGAATAGAGTCCTGTATCATATGACTCAAATGAGCCGTACAGTGAACTAGCTATTTTCTTTTGAAGGATAAGTGGAGTTTAATTGTTAAGAAAAACTTGAAGAGAGATTTTAAAGTAAACACCATTTTCTTTCTTTTCTCCCTATACTTCTTCTTACATATATTAGCCTTCTTCCATACATTACAACCCTATTAAAGTTCTCTTGATTAAGAATCATTATTTCACTAAAAGTGGAGACTTTGAGAATTTTTACAAGCTTATAGTAGAAACTTAGTCTAAGGTAGGACTTGAGAGAAATAACACCCAATTAGTGAGGAGAGTGATACACTTATGGAATTGGTCTTATAAAAGTTAGATTGCACTACTTTACAGAGTTACTTGCCTAGTGAATTCTTTAACTCTAGATTGTGACTATGTGCTGGCCTTGAATCAATAACTTGGGAAAGTTCCTTGATTCTTTGGCATATTCTCTTTTATTCTACTTCGTACCTTCGCTCAGGAGTGAAAAGTCTTAAGTGTGGGGGATTTGATCAGCCCAAAAGTGAACAAGTTATTTGGTCTTCTTTTAGTGTGTTTATAATAATAATATATTATAATTAGACCAATTAATATGTTAAGGGTTGCACCAAGGTGTGGTGAATTAAAGTGGATAAATTAGATTAATTAGCATTTATTTATTGTATTTTATAAATAGGTGCTACTTAACGGTTCATTTAGTTTTCAGATATCCAAACAGGGCCAAACCAAGAGGGAAATATCAGAATATTCGAGAAGATCACATCGAGCACAACATATTCTTGTGTCGTTGGATGAGCCGCCGGCGCAAGCATCTGAGTGAGATATGACGTCAGCAAATATCTTCAGCGCAATATTACGTTACGCCGTCACTTTGAGCCAACGGCCCAAATGGGAAATCTCGCAGAGTAGAATATTCAAGAGCGCGTACATATAATTTCGACGGCTAAGATTCAAGATACGAAGATATAATCGAAATATCACAGATATTTTGGTGCGCTTCCGTATTAGGCCGCCGGCGCAAGCAACGACCCAAGCGCTATTTTCTTCCTTGACTTGTGGGCCAAGCACCCTACTCAGTAGTATAAATAGAGAGCAACATTCTACGCTCAAAGCACTCCGAAGCCAATTCACAGAAGAAACACATATTAGTTTAGAATAGTTCTCTGCCTAGAGCATGAGTAACTAAATAAGTAGATACTTGAGAAATACCTCAAGGATATGACTTGAGTTCATCTCATATTCATTGTAGAGATCAGATGTTGATGTTGCATTCATGAGGTATGATCAACTCCTTCAAAGGTAATTGTTGAAGTTGTTTATACATTAGATTCTTAGATCAATGCTTTGTTAGGAATGAAACCTTGATATTCCTGGAGTTTATCTCTTTCATGATCAATAAAGTTAGCTCTTTTTGTGTTTACTAAAGAGTGTTTTATCTATCTTATAATTATAATTAGGATTGTTCTTTGTTTTTTTATTGTTCCGATGTGGCAATAATATAGATTGTCCCGAAGAGCTTGACAAATTACTCATACCTAGTTGGGATGAGTGATCGATCTTAATCTTATAATATCTACCATTGTTTGATTGGTTGTGTTTAAGTTTGAATACATCATTTAACTTGGTTGAGTTGATGCACATTAATTATCTCTTCATTATGATGAACGAGCTATGATAGTCTATCTCTAGGGTTTATTCTCAAGTATTATTTTGACTCATATTATCTTATTAAATTGTGGCAACTCTAAAGTCTCTAATTCATAATCCACATCACAATTCTCTTAGTCTCATCACATCAAGTTCCGTGAGAGATTCGACCTTGGGTTAGCATCTATACTATATTTTAATAAATATAGTTATACTTGCAGGGCTCAAGTATAATTAAATTTAGCTCGCTTGACACCTTACGACGAGTGTCCGACTACCATCCTACTTCGAATCTCAGTGTTTTTCACGATTTGGTTAGTGTTATAGAGTCTGAATCGTAAAAAATTAAAGGAAAATAGACATTTGGATATTTTTATTGTGCACGTGCTGGTCATATGCAACTTCGCCGTCAAAACTTACCAAAGTTTTAACACTGCAAATAACAGGATATCAAAATATCACTTTTGAAAGAACAAGGTACCAAAGTAAAACCGGTCCATAGAATAGGGTACTAAAGTGTAATTTTCTGTTTTTTTAAAGAAAAAAGTAAATGGAAAGAAACTTTGAAAAAGAAAAATGAAAGTAAATTTAAAAGAAATTAAGACTTGCTGTTGAAAGAGAGAGAATTTTCAAAAAGTATAGGATTTCTTTCTCAAAGAAAGAATAGTGTAATTGAGTTCAAAAACTGCATCAATTTATAGACCATCGAAATATACGTACATGTGACAGCCTCTACCGCAATCTCGCAATACAGCCCTTTCTTTTTTGTTTGTAGGGAACATTAAATTAAAAATCCAAAAAATAAAACATTTCAAAAGAATCCTAACAAAATAGAGTTTTTTTATTCATTAAAAATCAAATACTAAAAAAATATATTTTTAGTATTATGAAATTAAATCATAATTTAGAATAAATTTAAAAATCAAAAACAAAATTTTTCTTTTCACTATGGCGTATAAAAAGACATGTTTTGAGCTAACCATCAAAGTAGCTATAAACTTTGTACCAGAAAAAAAAAAAAATAGCTATTAAAATTCAGCGCAAGTCCATAGGAAAAGCAAGTCTTGGCTTGGCAGTAATAAGGAATTATTTTATTACAAAAGAAACAAGCAAATCCTACCCAAAATTTTTTGCCAGCACATTTATCTTAATATAAATAAATAATTTAGGTCAAGGTGCAAATTTGGTTTCATATCTTTTGCTAAGTTCCTAATTTGGTCCTGTATCTTTTTTGTTGCACTTATGGTCTCATATTTGCAAAATGTCATAATTTGGTTTCATATATTTTTGTCAAGTTACAGAATTGGTCCTATATCTTTGCAAAAGGATCAACCGTTAGCTAATTCTTATGCAAAGATATTGGACCACTTCTGCACCTGACCCAAAGATATAAGAGCAATTCTGCAATTGACCCAAATATATAAAACCAAATTTGCAACAAAAAAATATACGAAACCAAATTGAGACCTGACCCAAAGATATGAGACCAAAAGTATAACAAAAAAATATGAGACCAAAATGAGAACTGAGCAAAAGATAAGGGACCAAATTGAGACTTTGGCCAATAATTTAAATTTTGACAGATTCCTAGAGGATGATACATCAGTAAATGACACCATACACATTTGACATTTTGAGAAAGCAAAAATAATAATGATGCTAGGCCAATGGTATACATTATTCTTCTGCTAGGTTCTGATATGTGAAATCATCAGTTTCTTCAAGATCGTTGAACCTTAAGCACAGGGAAGGCAATTACATCTCGGATACTGGGAGAATTTGTCAAGAGCATCACAAGCCTATCAATTCCAAGGCCCTGAAAGAATATTTTCTTCATCAAACATTATGTAAAGAACGAGTAAAAAAAGATCAGCAAGCTATACTTCTGAAAAATGTTACTGCAGGCATCAAAAGAAGTCTGCTATATTGCTCTTTGTTGAATAAAGAATACAATGCAAAGATTACCATCATTAAGCTGAAGAAATAATTGAAAGTTAATAGCATTGTAAACATGCCCACACATATTATGGATGATCAACATACTCATCTAATGAGTACCTTCCGATTCTACAATTTGTGTCGATGTTCATAGTCAATAGATCCGATAATGGGTAAGGGAAATTCTACTTATATCGTTCCTGTAATAGCAAATAATAATTTTTATATATATAAATGCAACATTTTTAAACTGTGTTGAAAATATATTAAATTATAAAAAAAAAAAAAATTTAACCATTTCATACATATTGAAATAATTTAATATAACATTCATCCAGATCTAAGTTTGGAAATGGGGATTTTACTATTTGTAAAATCCGGATTAAAGTCTAACAATTATGGTATTTTACTCATACTTTACCCAATATCATCCCACTACACCATATTCAGTGGCATGCACCATGATTCTTGATCAACAAACTTGCAATATCCCTTTTGAATAGGCACACTGGATCATCTACTTACACATGCATACAAATTATGCTAGTACTTTCAATTGTTAATTAGTTGTAAAATAGAAAATCCAGGAAACTAGAGCTTATAGTGAATAAGAAACACAACAAAATACTTAAAAATGACAGAAGCAATAAATCCAATCACAAATACAGATTTGACATACTATCAAACTGGATTTGAAGACATGGACGACTGTGAAATGATTTGGCAGTTAAATTAGAAAATCTACATGAAGCTCAGTTGTTAAAGCACCCAACATCCTAACCGTTAGATTTACAACGTTGTCCCTAAATTTGCATAAAATTAGTTTTTTGCACGAATCTCAAGAATCAAGACAATTTTCAGATTTAACGGCTAGAAGCTTGGGTGCTTTAACACCCAAGTTTCCAGTAGCATGCCCCTTAAATTGCCTTGAATTTGTTTGCTGTGATTCATGAGGGGTTTAAAGAAAAAGACATTTTGGCAGTCTAAACCAGTGTAATTTCATCCAAGATAGTTTGAACTATAAAGAACAAGCACAAGGGATGATACCAATCCAGAAGCTGGTGGCATTCCATATTCCAGAGCTGTTATAAAGTCCTCATCAAGAGTCACTTCATATAGGTCATCGTCATCTTCTATTCCTTCCTTCCTATCGTCTTTTGCAGAAATAGCAGCTGCTTTCTTCTTTTCATGCTGTCTAATTTGATCTTCTAAGCGTCCTCTCTACCAAGTCAAAATAATGAAGCCATATCGCTTACTAACTAAACCAATCACAATATTCCATAACTGACTGCAGACAAAACATGTATGTGAAATTGTTCACTAGTAATAACTATGAAATTAATTTATAATCTAGATATATAGGAATAATAACAGTCTCATTCTACATTTTTAATTGGGTTTGGAAAATATTAGGAAACAAAAAAATCCTCTTAAAATATACCTCAGTTATTTATTAAAATAAACAGTTTTAAAAGTAAAATGCCACCAGTTTCAGATCACTGAGTGTGTGCAACTAAGGATACAACCTCATCACAAAATTAATTCTATCTACCTGTTCCGAATAATGTTTTCATGATATCTAACATACAACAAAGACAACATATGTCCGTTCTTTTAACAACCATAATCAGTACATTGAGATCAAAGTTAATAAAAATGACTCCACAAAAAGTCATTAAAATTTAAAACCTAGGAAGCACCAATAATTAGAAATGGCCTATGAAGCATGGACACTTCATTTTGAGGACGTGTCGCCGTGTCAGACACGTGTCCGTGTCCGACACCCATATGACATATATTCATAAGTTTCAGAATATAAAATTAAATTTTTATGACTTTTACATGACAAACAATATGAAATAATGATACATATGAATTTATGAATTTTAAAAGTTTTCATCAAAATTTATGAATTTTTAATTATTTATATATATAAATATATGTCGTGTTGTGTCATGTAACTTTAAGAATTTAACGTGTCGGTGTGTCCGTATCAGTGTCCATGTTTCATAGGAAATGGCTGAAGTGTTAGAGTCATTTGCATATCTGACACTGATATGTATACAATACATCCCAGGACATATCCCCGATGACTGAATATTTTTTTTCACTGTTCATTGGTTAAGCTCATCATTGTTTGTAATCATTCTTTATCTATAAATTGCTAGTTGAGACGACTATTCTTCCTGGGGCTCTTTATCATCAATTTCCCAAGTAATACTTGTTGTTTTATTTTCGTAGCTTTGAATTTTATTATTTGCAAAACTTAGTTTTTTTATAGGAAACTGCTAAGTAGCATTATTAAGCATATTAACAACTGAAATACTCTCTATAGCAAGAAAGGACAAACATAGAACCTTAGCATCTGAAAGGCCAGTGCTCTCCCTACCCAATTCTGATATTTTCCTCGCTCTCCTTCTTAAAAGGTTACCCATTAATACCTCCTACAGCTCATACAATGTGAAAGGATGTTATACTAAATTGCCTTAGGCATTTTGGTCAAATAGCATCCTCTACACCTATACTCATACACAAGCTCAACACTTCATATCTCAAACTAAGACCTGGACCATCAAATTTCAACAACCAAATGTATGCTTGTGCTTGTCCATTTTGCCCTGCTTTGTCCAGCTCAGCATTCATTCTCTTTCCCTTCTCATCAACCTCTGTCTCATTTCTGTTGGGTCTTACTATCAGATGCTGCCACCTCTATCTTCTTAAGTTCTTATCCTTAACTCTTCTTGCATATGTCTTAGTTATGGGTCAGGTCCATCAGTTTTGAATTTTTAATCAAATTACTATCGAGAGGCAGATCCAATATTCAGAAATTCTATATCATATGGTTCAATTCTAAATAAATTATTGGACATCAACGATATTAGAGCTAGGAATCCTTAAACCTATGATCTCTCCCGTTATTTCTTGATTTAGGAAAAAGCTACCATACAAATTTACAAATAAACTAAAAGCTTACCTGATCTATAGGATCAGTTAATTCAGAGAATGCATTGGCCAGCTCACGACCACAGATGAAAAGTTCAAATCTCTCAGTCAAACCTGTGGATCTAATTTGAAAAATGAAATGTGAGATAAAAGATAATGTCCGGAAACTGCTTTTTGAAACCACTTTCCATGTTTTCACAAGAAATATTCCTACTGCATGCCAAAAAATGGATAGTAAAATAGATTGGTAACCAGTTTCCTTGTCTCATAGTCAAATGATATACCACTAGTAACCCGAGTTTTTAATGCCAAGCCCATTAGGAAACAAAGGAAAGTTCAATAGCAGAAGTATCAGCAGTCAGAAAAATTTATTGAACTGCCAACAAAAGAATTGTGGATCATGATGGCAGTATAGGGATTATTTTAAGGTAAAGGACTAAAGGCCAACTAGCCAAGTAAAAGGAAAAGCAAATAGATAAATAGGTCAAACTTCAAATATCTTAATCACTCAATGAACTATAGCCCCCATTAATTATTCTGTAGAAAGGAAGGGTGAAATTATCCTTTCCCTAAAAGATCTTCAAACCACAATACTTCAATAAGCATTCACTAAGTTCCAATAACAATCCTATCTTTATCATGCCCCTGGGTTTTAATGAACAAATGGAAAAATCAACTCACTGGTTTGCTTAAGTTATATTATCATAAGGGAAAGCAATAAAAAGATTTTAAATAAATAAACATGAACGAACTTGCATAAACACAAAGCAACTTTTTCTACATTCTATCCCCTATTAAGCATAGATATTCCATAACTAGCTTAAACTATTAAAAGTTAAAATCATCAAAAAGCATAAAAAAATATTGCTAGTTCCGTTTGGATCCTGATAAATTAATATCTCAGCACCAGAGTCAAAACTCATTATATACAGTATGATGTTATCATATGGTTTTCTAGGTAAGACTTCGCTACCTCCGGTGGGGTTTAGCCAGCGGTGATATTTCAATAGGGTAGTCTAAAACAAATGTTGGTTGAACAAGCTTAGGTTCTACCACAATCTCAAAAACCTGAGTAAACAATAATGAGCAAACTGATTAGTCTGTGCAAGTGAATTTGACAACATCCCAGTGTTAAACTAAAACACAACAAAACTATCAAATAAAAAGAATAAAAATCTGACGCGAGTAACCTCATTAAGTAGGTGACCAAGCGACTGGCAAGCTTTGACAGAAGCTTTATCTTCGTCACAAAAGTTATCTCCGAGTGTGCTCAGAGTAATATCCTTTGCAACCTCAAGATCATTTCCCAACTCGTTGAAATCAATTCCAGCAGTCTCTTTAACAAGGTTGTGCATTGTTTCCCTTCTCCAGGGCCGCTCCAAACATATTTCCACCCCCTGCATAGGTGCATTTCACCCACTTCAAGAGAATTTCCATCTTTGAAGAGTATTATGTTTTAATGTAACAGAATGTATGGAAATAAGAAGAAATATAATGTTATAATATGTCCATCTAATTAATTATCATAAAACAGAAAGACAGAATCCGTTAAATGCTAATCACTAGGTCGAGATCCACTACAAATCAGAAACCTCCAGTTCCAGAATATTGCTGAGGTAATATAACTTGGAAGTGATGAAAATAACAGCTGGTCTCTCTATGAGAAGAGGAAATGCTTGGGAAGATTATTAATTCCAGTTAAAGCCTCAAAATAATGTGCACACAATAACTTCTATTGACAGGTAAACATCACGTACGACATTGCAATTAGTAAAACGTTAACCTGATAATCAATAGTAAGCTTCCCATGAACTGCAAGAGCACATCGTGTGACAATCTCCTCTGCTAAATTCATCATGCTTTGATAGTCTGAATATGCTTCGTATATCTTCAATTTTGAAAAAAATGTTAACACATTAGATTGCCATATAAGACAGAATTGGAATGCATCAGTTACAAAACAAAGAACACTTTAATAATAAAGTGACACATTCGTGCAAACCATCTAAATTAGAAGCTTAAGCTATAAAGTGTGATACAACCAATATACATACATATTACAAAATATCACGCATAATCCCTATTGATGCAAGACTCTCCAGGTAATCAACCACATCGAAAAGAAAAGGGTACTAAAAGTGCACCCTATCAATGTAAAATAAAAAATTTACCTCTATGGTTGTAAATTCAGGATTATGACGAGTTGAAATTCCTTCATTTCTAAATATCCGGCCTATCTCATATACTTTTTCGAACCCTCCCACCTGTCATGAAGAAACAAATTAAAGTAGTCAGCTACTTCATTGATCAAATAAACTTTGAAAATAAGATTTTAAATTCATAGCTTGAAGCATTATATTTTATTCAGTCTTTTAGTATAACCTAATTCCAAAATTTCATGAATCTAAAATCTGGATGCACAATCATATTTCAAATTGTTCCTCGGAATTTTGCAAACTTCAGAAAAATTTTGCTCTGACCTTCGTGTTAATACTAAATGCACCTTCTGTTTTCATTTTATGTTCAGCATACTAATTGCATTACCTCTTCAATACATCATATGAAAAGAAGCTAATTCCTCAACAATGCCTTGCCATAACGAAGTAAAGAGCATTTTTTATATATCTTTTGGTTAAAAGCTTCCATGGCATAACTATTGTCATTCACTAAACAATCAGTTTATTATATGAGAAAAACTAAAATTGATATTTCTATCTCACCAGCATTCTCTTTAAATGTAATTCAGTTGCAATTCTCAGATATAAGTCTCTTTGTAGAGAATTATGGTGTGTTATAAATGGTCTGGCTTCAGCTCCCCCAGCAGCTCCCTATACAATGAAAATTAATCATAATTAGGAACTTATATGCAAGAAATGTCATAGTCAACGTACATATTGTATATATAAGCTGAAAATATTATGATTGACTATACAATATTAAATCACTTATCAATTTCTTTAAGGAATTAGGAATTGAAGGGTATATGGTACATTCCCATACAGGGCCCTCTTTTTTTTAAGGGTAAGCACTTACAGCTTTGGCAACAACTTCTGTACTTTTACATCACTTACTAGTTGATATTTGGAAGTACCAACAGAGGGCTATGACCAATCTAAACTTCTTCCAAAGAAGATGGCATTAAAAGGGTAACATTGAAAGAGCACACTTCTAAATTGAAATAAGGCTCTTAAGCATTCCGGCAGAACCCTCCTGCTTAAACACACATAATTCATATATTCAAGTATAAACCCCTGCATACATTGGACAGAACAGAACTCCCAGTGTTGGAACAGTCATAAAACAATATAAATAAGGCTTTTTAGGTATTCGAGAGGCCACATCATTCCCGTGTGCCTTTCTCTCTCACAAATCCCTCAAAGAAACCTTGAACAGAACACCAATCATTTCAATTGATATCCTATGATCCCACTGGCTTCCAATTCAAGAGAATAGACATCATGTCAAACTACATCAGGAAGAGGAAAATCAGAAGTATCTAACGAATACCAAGATGATGAGCTGGAATACCAAGACTGTTCTCCGAAACATTAATCTACCCATAGATAATTGAAGTTAAAAACAAATAACATAGTCCAGATGAATGGATAAGCATTGATAACAGCAAACCTGCAAAACTGGAGTTTCAACTTCAACAAACCCTAAGGAGTCCATCGTTGTCCGTATCTCTGATACAATCTTTAAATAAGCAAATAGTTATATTAGAGTGAACAAGAACAGAAAGCAAACTTTTTGTTAACATCATAGAGTGATATGCCATAACAATCTAAAAAGCAAACTTTTAATATCTTATTTCAAATAAAAAAATAGGAAATCGACTACAAATAGAATATCCCTTAATCCATAGTTTTAAGAGACTAATTGATAGCCTGATTTCTAGGAATGACAAGCTAATTACGAGGGTGAATGTTTCAGCATTAAGTAACATGATCCATAACAGTAACAAACTACTAATTGTCTAATATAGAAATTACAAGAAAAATAAAAAGCACTGCACAATAAACATTTGTAATAAGGAAAAAAGGTTGGGGAGTTGAAACACCTTTGCTCTATTACGAAATACATCTGCTACCTCTGGATTTGCAATCATATCTACATACCTAACAAACATGAAGAATAGAAAATCAAACACAACAGCCATACAAGTTTCAGTCCATATGATTTTCCAGACATCCAGCATCAACAAAAGGCATTGAATACTGAAATGATAATTACGGAAGCAACAGAAAAAAGAAGAAACAAGTCGAGTTCAATTAATTGGCTGGTGAAGAAAATATAACTGACAATCAAAATAAAATAGCGAAGTGGAGTACACAGCTTGTTTCTATTGCAAAAATAAAATTGCAAAGTGGAGTGCACAGCTTGTTTCTAGTCTACCAACCTTTCCGATCATCCTTTAATTTGCACTTTTTGCACGAGAAAAATATTTTTCACATACACATTCAATCATTTCTATTTGTGCACCTTTTTTGTAAGAATTTGTTACAAGTATTTATAAAAATTAAAATCTCAATTTTGCTGAGTGTTAATGTCATTTAAATTAGTGAAAAAATGAAACATGTCAGTTACATATGTAGTTAAACTGACTCAATATTTAATAACGTTTGATTTGACATTTGTAGTTATTCAGTGACTAAATAGTATATTTCTATTATTCAAGGACTAAATCGTTAGAAGTGTGAAAATTAAAAGACCAAATAATAAGTTTTCACTTTCTTAAATCCCATCTACTACTTTCTCTCTCCCATTATTTATAGAGTTAGCCAATTATCAAGTTCCACATGTTTATTTTTTGTTTTTTTATTTAATTTTTAATTTAATTATTTTTTACCAACCAAAAGCACCCTTACACATATAATATAGTATAGATATAGATACTTTCATGCTTTAAAAAAAAAATAATTTATTCAATAGTTTTATCTAGAATATATTTAAAAATGTGTTTATTGATGTAAACTTTGAATATATATGTTTAGTAGCTCAACTTTTGAAGTATATATTGTAAATAATATTGAAAATTAAATAATATATATTTAAAATACAATGATAAAATAATTTATGAATATATTTTTCAAATTTAAACTTGTTGATATCTCTAGTTTATATATAATTTTATGTTATGAATATAAGAGATTATAAATTTGAGGTGTAACTCCATGGAGGGTTATTGATTAGTTTATTCCCATTTATATTTTAGCTTTTTTTTTTTTGGGTAACTAATATTTTATAGAAATTCAAATTAAATTTACACAAGAAGGGTAAATTTGGGCTAAGCCCAAGCTTGGCCCATGGGCTTGGATAAATACTTGGCCCATTACAATAAGTAAAATTTTATTGGGCTTGGGCCCATTTACATAAAAGTTCATGTGCTTGAGCTTGGGTAGGCCAAACTTGTCCCACAAACAGGTCTATAAATGACTAGACAAATGAAGTCAATGGTCTAAGAGAACAAAGAAAATAATGGAGACAGGTATAAAATGCTCCAATACAATGAGTGTGGATGTCACAAAAAATGAATAACAAAACATAATATGAAACTTACCTCTGGCGATAATATGAAACACTCCTCCCCCTCCAAAACACATACAGGCACAACAAAAAATGAATTCCAAGAAGGAAAGGAAAGGAGAAAAGGGCACAAAGACATACTTACCTCTGGCGATAGCGCTTATCTATGTCATTTAGTCCATGGTATTTGTCAGGTAATGGAAGTAGAGACTTTGTGAGAATTGCAAAAGAATTCACACAAACAGAGAGCTCTCCTGAATAAAGAAGCAAACCCAAAAAAGGAAAGGGAAAGTGAGAAGGTAGCAATGATACTGTAGCAAACAATCACACTATCAGAGGACTGCCCCTGATAGCAGATTCATAAATGGATAAGGCTGGTTCACTTAGTACAAGATAATTGTTAAAGACCAGGAAGATGGAAATCATGCATCATTAAAGGATTTTCTTGATTTTGAATGATTACTGTTTATACTTGATTTTGAATCATGCATCATTAAAGGTTTTTCTTATTGCTTTGTATTTATAGTTCTAAATAAGGCCATCATTTTTTCAAGTGCCAAAGTACTTGCTACATCCAATTGCACATTTGCATTGTAATAGGACTCGAACTCACCTGGTTGGTCAGATCAATGAGCAAGCAAACTAGCCACAAAAGGTTGGGCTATTGGACCACCTTGCAATTGACCGAGAGTAGACCCAGGTGACCACAGGTCTTTGGTCAAATTGGTGACCCGACTGACTAGTTAACTTATTGCCCTGGTTTCTTTTCTTTTTTCTTTTCTTTTTTTTTCTAATTTCAATAAAAACAACTATTTCCAGGAAATGAAAGAGTGTGACAACAAATAAAAATCATAGATGTCTATAAAATAATGAACATAATCTTTTCTAGTTCATTTATTGATGCAATCATGAAAGATGAAAGGGACTTTTAAGAGTAAGGGTAAAGAGATGCTGTGAACTGTGATCTGGTTTGATATTGATTGGTTGTTTATTGTTATTATCAATGGGTTGTTATCATTCCTATTTCCATTTTGGCATGTGTTTCACTTTTTCCTTTTAAACTGATTGATAGTTTTGGTGTCTCTTACACTAAGCGAATTCAAAAGTTTGGGATCCATAAATCATGCTTATGTTTACTTAGATTATTTGTGACTGTGATTCGTGGTTTTAGTTTTTATTTGACATTACATGTAATGCAGGATTTAATATCTTGACACATATTACTTGCTTCTTCATGACATGAAATATGATGTTTTTATTTCGGCAAAAGTACTCTTGGTACCCCCAAAGTATGGAGTCAGTTTCAGTTATATCCCCAAAGTTTTTTGGGTCAATTATACCCCCAATGTTTCATATTTGAATCAATTGCACCCCCAATATTACATATTTGATTCAATTGTACCCCAAAATTGGGGGTATAATTGACACAAAAAAGAAAGACTGAGGGTATAATAGACCCAAAAAACTTTGGGGGTACATCTGTAACTGACCCCATACTTTGGGGGTACCAATAGTACTTTTGCCTTTTATTTAATAATTCATTAGTTTTAGAAATGTTTATCATTTGAGCTTTTCAATTTATATATACATATAATTTCTTTATTTAGCCTGCTCAAACAATATTTTAGTGACCTGGTAATTGGAAAAGTGACTCAATAACCCGAGCCTTTCAACGGGGCAATGACCAATTTGGGTTCAACTTTCAAGGACTATTTTCTTTAGCCTCTCTTTTTCTTTTCTTTGTTATCTAGTACCTAAAAAATTCAAAGATACCATAAAATATATAACACATTCATAAGTTGTAATTTAAACCATTTGTACCTCTCATTTAAGAATGAAAGGCAACTAAAAGCCCTGCCCACAGGACCAACATGCCAGCAAGAAACAGAAAGAAAAAATAATACCTGAGTATATCAGTCTAAGGGCATGTTTAATGATTTGAAAGGGAAAAAAAAAAAATTAAGCGGGGTCAGCTGTACCTTAAATATTTACCTCTCAACTATCATAATTGGTTTGTGGGTAACAGTTTCAAAATTCACCAATCAATTGAAAGACTAATAATTATGATTATAAATTATTGTGTTTGGCTTAAAATATGCAGTATATGGACAATGCTATGACAAGGAAAACGGAAAGAAACCAGAGATAGTTAACAGTGGCTGCAGGACAATTAGCATTGCCACTAACCAAAAGAAATTCTCCAATAAATTTTCTCAAAGTACATCAACTAGACTCCATATAATACTCATTTCTTAGAGAAGGCATTTGATCTATACTATATGTATATCTCAAGATATAGAATTCTTTTGTTTTAAGAAAGAATGGAACAAAAAACAAAACAAAAAGCAGCTCATATCGCATGAACTTAGAATCTATGGACTCGTCAATTAACTAAAGAAGAATGTCAAATGGATACCTTTTTCCGTGCGCTTTATTAAACCTCTAGCGCCTAGTATATCACCAATATCAAGAAGCGCTTTTAATTGCTCAAACTGATCACCTGTGAGCCTCTCCTTTTCGCAGTAAAGCTGAAATTGTATATTTCAACAATCCAGTTGGCCGCTCTCTACAATAACAATTATACAGAAAGAACAAAAGGGTAAAAATACAACCTGAATAGTCCCTGAATCATCCCTTAGTGTCAAAAAGGCAAGCTTCCCAAATGCTCTCCTACCAACAATTCTTCCTGATACAGACACATGATCATTCTCACCATTTGCTTCCACCCCATTTTCCAAATTTTTATATATTTCTTGCAGCTGATGAGCACTGTGAGTTCTGTCCCATCTATAGGCATATGGATTGAGCCCTTTGCTTCTCAATTCTTCAACCTATAAACAAGAAGAAAACTAAGGTAGTTAAAAAATTATAAGAGTTGAGTTTAAATAAATGAAAAGGAATTAAAGGAGAATAAGAAGAAAAACAAACAAACAAACAATGTAAAGAAGAAACAACAACAACAACAACCAAAGCCTTATCCCACTAGGTGGGGTCGGCTATATGGATCAATTGACACCAACATGTTCTATCCTTGCACATGTCAACCGTAAGGTTATTGATGGCTAGATCTTTTCGGATAGTTTCTTGAATAGTTTTCTTTGGTCTTCCCCTTCTTCGGACTAGAGGATTATCTACCATTTGATCAACTCTGCGTACCGGGGCCTCTAAAGGTCTTCTTTGCACATGGCCAAACCACCTAAGGCGTGTTTCGACCAATTTCTCAATGATAGGCGCCACACCAACCTCCTCTCTAATGACCTCATTCCTGATCTTATCCTTAATAGTATGACCACACATCCAACGAAGCATTCTCATCTCAGTCACCTTGAATCTTTGCTCATGTTGCCCTTTTATCGCCCAACAAAATGTAAAGAAGAAACAAAATGTAAAAATAACTATGTAACAATTTGTAACGTGTATTAACCCCTAGGAGAACCACACTCCAAAAGTTAGTTGTTGAGGTCGGAGAACATCTTATAAGGTGCCTTATTCCTCACAGGTAGCCCTTTCCAGTTCCATCAACCTCTCAATAAATGCACCACTATAATGAGTATATAAGTCCAGAATCACATCCCAAAAGCTTAAGTTGGGAAAACCCAAAATCTTATAAGCTTATCTTACACGAGCAACCTCCCAATGTGGGACTGGTTACACAATTTTACAAGAGTTACTATGCAAACTAACTCCAAAACTCACACGGTCTCGTCAAACCCACATTCCAATTTCCCTTATCTCCTCGCCTTCAATAAAATTATAAAGCAGAAGCCAATAAGTCTTACCTTCTTCAATCGAATGGCTCGAACAGCTTCTCTATCGGAAGTCGAAGACGACGACGATGGCGAAGGCCGCCGGTTTCGACCGGAGACTTTGGGCGCAGTTTGGTCCACATTGCCGGAGGTGGAGGTGGGAGAAGAAGAGCAGCAACGGAGAACCAAGCTAGAAGGTGTTCGCCTAACGGTGGCGACGGCGGTGGGATAAGTGGCGAAGTGAAATAGGTGCTTAAGTAGTGGTTGCGAGGTTAGGGTCCGTAGTTTCAGAGCCTCCATGCGTCGTCTCCGTGGTTAGTTCAATTGTATCTCTATCTTCCCACCTTACCCAACGTTTTACAATTTGTTTGTTCCCTTCCATTATATGAGGCAAAACCACTCTTAGCGTTTGGATTCGGAAACTAAGTTAAAGGAGGATAAAGGAAGAGGGAGATAATAAACGAGATGTAAAGTATTTGTGTTATAAAGGAAATTTTCAGTAAATATTATTTGGAAAAATGAGAGATAAAAGGAGGAATTATGATGTGAAATTATTTTAAAGGGTATGTAACGATTGTGGTGGGTTGAAATAATTATATTGGTATTTTAAATTTGTATAGGGGTAAAAATAAATGAGAATAAAGGAGTTTTTTTTGTGTTTGTTTTGGTATTAATAAAGTGGTATGATGTAATGATTGCCTCGAAATTTGTGTTAAAGGAGAAGTTAATAAAAGAGATTTTTGGAGTGCTATGGTAAAGGAGGATGGAGGTGTAAATGTAGGACCAAAATGTAATTTTTGAGTACTGAATTGTAAATTTTTGGGAACTAAATTATATATTTTTCCTGACTATATATTTTTCCTGTTTACTATCTTTTAATTTTATTTAAAAATTTTGATACTACAAAAAATATTACCCATGTATATAATAGAGGAGGGACCACAATGTATATTTTCTTGGGTACGAATTATGTATTTTTCTAAATTTTGTTCTTCAGTAATTGCAGAACAAAAAATATTAGCCATATATATACCGAATGACGGACCAATATGTATATTTTTTTATATGAATTATACATTTTTTCCCAATAATGTATAGTACAAAAAATATTATTCATACATATACAAGAATATTGACCAAACTGTAAAGTTTTGGGAATTATAATTTTTTTCTTATATTGATTTTTTTTATTTTTTCACCACAAAAAAATTACTCATATATTTGTTAGAGTAGGGACCAAACTGAAATTAAATTTTCACACCACCAAAAATATATTTTTTCCCATTATACAATTCTTCCTTGCATGCTTTTGCATTTGCCTTCATCAACATACCTTCCTCATCGCCTAAACCCATTATCACCACCACACATATGTATAAACAAATTACATATGTATAGGATAAAATTATACTTTGGTACCTTGTGGTTTGAGCCTATTTCACTTTGGTACCCTGTGGTATTCTCCATTAACACTTTGGTACCCTTTGGAGCTATTTTGTAATTTTAACAATAACAAATTTTGCAAAAATTACATATTGAATCAACATTTTTTTTAAAGTTTTCATTTTAGTCCCTAGATAATCTGTATCTAGGGACCTATTTGTAATTTTTTGAAAACTTTTTGGGGTCAATATGTATTTTTTGCAAAATTTGTTATGGTTAAAATTACAAAATAACCCCAAAGGGTACCAAAGTGTTAATGAAGAATACCACAGGGTGCCAAAGTGTCAAGTTTCAAACCACAGGGTACCAAAGTGTAATTTAACCTTAATTATATATATTCAAATTAATTAACACATAAGTACATGCATTAGAGCCGTCAAAACGAGCCAGGCCCGGTGGGCTGGCTCGTTTAACCCACCAAAATTGGCGAGCTGGGTTGAGAAAACCTGGCTCGCTAAAAATTTTAGCTCGAGTGGGTTGGCTCACTTAACTCGCGGCTCGTGGTGTGCCAGCTCGAGTGAGATGGTGAGTTAGTGAGCCAACCCACCTTTTTTTAAAAAAAAATATAAAATTATAAAATTAATAATTATAACCCTAAAATATCTTCCAGGCTCTTCACTTCTTCCTCATTTTCAGTTTAGATTTCATAATTCACTTTCGTCTTTCAGAGTTCTTTTCTTTTCCCAAGTCCCAACCCTAATTTCTTCTCATTTCTTCACCCAACCAGTCAACCCCAATCTCAATGGCCGTCGTTCCACCGTCCGTCCAGAGAAAAAACGAGCGGTGGTGTTGGGTGTTATTATTTGTGAGTTGTTTTATTGATATTTTTAATTTAAAAAAATTGAAAAAATTAAAAAAAATTGAAAAAACAGAAAAAAAAAAAAAAATAAATAAATAAATAAAATTGAAAGTTGGTGGGTTAGATGAGCCAACCCGGCTCACCAACTTGGTGAGTCAGGTTGGCAAAACCTGGCTCGCCTGGGGTCTCTGGCTCGCGTGAGCCGCGGCTCGCGGCGAGCCAGCTCGAGTGAGCCGGGTTGGCTCACTTTGACGGTTCTACATGCATATAAACCCATTTTTTCTCATTACACAAACATTATATAAATACATGCATATAAACAAATTAACATGTTTCGTGCTTATTGTTTTACCAGTGTGGGTGATCGAATCAAAATGGACTAACTAGCTAGTTCAAGAATTTCACTTACCAGTAGCAACCGATAGAACCAGCAGCAGCATTACGCATACAGGAATAAGCTCCTCATTTTTCTTTGTATCTAGTTTACTACAATGGAATTAAGAGCTAAATAATTTTGTATCTAGTTTAAAAAAATGGAAAGATAAAATTTTATCCCCCAAAAGTTTTAATTTTTTTACATTAAGGTCATTTTCTTTTTATAAAAGGATCAAAATGTAAGAACAAAAAATAAATTAGAGTCAAGTATTATTTTTCCATTTTTTTAAACGGAAAAATGGATGGAAAACGTTAGAGGGACCAACTGTACTAAGTTTTGAAAAACTGAGGGACCAATATAGAACGAAAAATAACTGAGGGACCAATTTGGAACATTGAGCATAAGTGAGGGACTAATATGGAACGAAAAATAACTGAGGGACCAATTTGGAACATTGAGTATAACTGAGGGACCAAAATAAGACTTTGGCCTATCAAAAATTATATATTTTGATGACTCAAGTATTAACTTATTAAGTTGGTATAATTTCAAGGACTAAAATTATTTTTTAAGTAAATTAATAATAAATAAAAAAGTTTAATATGCAATTTACAAATATGTCCTTTGAGTATTTTATTATTTTATAGTAAAAAGTTGGTAATTATAGGTAGTTGAGTAGGGATATGTTAGTAATTTGAGAAGATAAATGAGAGATAAAGGAGAAAAATAAAGGAGGGGGAGATAACTGTGAAACAAACAAGATTTTTAACTGTAGCTCTGGTATTAACGGAGTACTGGAGATAAAGGAGGATAAAGACATTAAAAAGGAACATCCAAACGCACCCTTAAACTCAATATTAATTTTTTTTTTAATTTTTTAAGGCTTAAGTGCACTTTTGGTCCCCTAACTTTCGCAAAGGTCTCAATTTGGTCCCCTAACTTTTTTTGTTGCAATTTTGGTCCCCTAACTTTCGCAAAAGTCTCAATTTGGTCTCCTAAATTTTTTTGTTACAATTTTGGTCCCCTAACTTTTGAAAACGTCTCACTGTTGGTCCCCTAACTTTCGCAAAAGTCTCAATTTTGGTCCCCTAACTTGGGACCAATGGTGAGACGTTTTCGATTAGGGGACTAAAATTGCAACAAAAAAAGTTAGGGGACCAAATTGAGACGTTTTCAAAAGTTAGGGGACCAAAATTGCAACAAAAGAAGTTAGGGGACCAAATTGAGACCTTTTCGAAATTTAGAGGACCAAAAGTGCACTTAAGCCTATTTTTAATATTTTTTTTCTTATCAATTTTATCTTTAATATTTAATATTTTAGTCAATTTTATTATTTAACTAACTTCTTTCAATAAATTAAAGGCAAAAGACCTGTTGTTGCCCCTAACGTTTGGGGTCAGTTTCAATTATGCCCCCAACGTTTGTTTTGTGTCAGTTATATCCATAAAGTTTCACATTGTTGTCAATTGTACCCTAACCTCTAACTCTGTTAATTAGATTGACAGAAAAAGTTTATGTACCAGCTGACTGGACTAATGGTTGTCGTCATTAAACTCAAGAGGTCAAAAAACCTTGGATTAAGAGTTTTTATAGTCATCGGAGTCGTCGTGTATCTCGCCGAAAAGTTCGCCAAAGAAAACGAACCTCGCCGGAAAGGTTTCTTGACCTCTTGAGCCTCCATTAGCCCAGTCAGCTGACACATCAGCTTTTTCCCTCAATGTAATTAACGGAGTTAGAGGTTAGGGTATAATTGACAACAATGTGAAACGTTGGGGGCATAATTGACACAAAACAAACGTTGGGGGCATAACTGAAACTGACCCCAAACGTTAGGGGCACCAACAAGTCTTTTGGCTAAATTAAAAATAGACTCCATTTTACTTCTCAATCTGAGTTAGGATTTGAGTTTAAACCTACTATTTAGTCCCTCCATTTTTCAATTATGCCCCCAACGTTTGTTTTGTGTCAGTTATGTCCATAAAGTTTCACATTGTTTTCAATTACAAATGTCAACTCATTAGTCTCTGTAGCCTATCTCTATTACTAACAATGATGACCTGACCATTAAGTGTAGAGTAAAATAACTTTCCGGTCCCTGATTTATGCACTCGCTGACAGATAGGTCCCTGAATTTTATGCATTACACTAGCCGGTCCCCGAATTTTGCAAACGCTGCACTAATTGGTCCCTCCGTCATATTGTTGTTACAAAAAAGCTGACGTGGCCATAACGGACGCTGATGTGTCCCGTTATGCGCTGACGTGTCCCGTTATGGCCACGTCAGCACCCGTTATTTTTTTTTTTAAAAAAAAGAGCTGCCACGTCATAAAATAGCGACACATCAGCATTTCCTCATTGTACTTATAGGTCCCTGACCCATTTTTATTCCATTATTCTCAATTTCCCCTCTTTTTCATCATTTTCATTCATTTTAGTCCCAAATCCTCAAAATAAAATTATAAAGTGTCCCAAAACTTTTCCAAACATTCCAATTTAGTCCTTAAAAATATTTAAAACCCTAAATTCTAAAACCCCAAACCCTAAAACCCCAAAATCTAAAACTTCAAACCCTAAACTCTAAAAAAAGTCTAAGTTGAACAATTAGGCCCTTGACCCATCTTTATTTATATTATTCTCAATTCCCCCTCTTTTTTCTCATCTTCATTCATTTTAGTCCCAAATTTTCAAAATAAAATTGTAAAGTGTCCCAAAACTCTTCCAAACATTTCAATTTAGTCCTTAAAAAATATTAAAACCCTAAACCTTAAACTCTAAACTCTAAAACTTTTTTTAATCTTCATCTTCATTCAATTTAGTCCTTAAAAATATTAAAAACACTAAACCCTAAAACTCTAAACTCCTAAATCCTAAACCCTAAAAAAATTACACATCACTAGAAACTTCATTCTCAATTTATTCTCAATTTTTTTTATCTTTGTCTTCATCTTCCCATATATTTTTGGCAAAACACCCTTTTGTGCCCCTAACGTTTGCAGTGATTTTCAGTTATGCCCCTAACGTTTCATTTTGTTCAAGTGTGCCCTCAATGTGAAACCCTAACCCAATTTGGTCCCTGGGTCCTCAAATTTATTAAATCATAATTAAAAAAAATTATTTTGGTCCCTAAACCCTAATTTCATCAACATCATCATCTTCATCATCTTCACAATCGAAAACATCATCATCATCAATTTCAAATCCATCATCAACATCATCATCTTTCTTCTCTGTCAGAAGCGTCAAGCCATCATCAACATTATCCATTAGATCTGAGGAATTACACAAACTTAATTTCAATTTTAATTTCAAATACATCATCAACATTATCCATGTAGTCTGAAGCTTCCGCTTTGAAATCGAATTGCAAGACAAAGTATCTTTCGTCTCTCGGTTCGTGCACCTGGTTTGAGGCATTTGACCACCACCGGAGTTTGGCCATCGTCGATGTAGCCTTTATACACGTTGTCGAATCCGCCAGCGCCGATGTTGAAGAGCCCGTCGAAGTTGGGTGGCAGCTTAGATCTCGGCGATGGAGAAGTAACGACGATTTAGGAGAAAGAGAGAGCACCTTTGCTGAACTATCTGCCACCTTGTAAGCATCCGCAGTGAGTTCCACCAACCATAATGGCGGCGATGAATTTGACAACGGGGTCAGTGAATGAAACAGAGAGCAAGAGCGAGAACGGGGTCAGAAGATGAAGATGAGGTGGGTTCCGATTTCGATTTCTGGGTTTGTTTTGCCACAAGATGAAGATGAAGTGATTCCGGGTTTGTTTTTCGGAAGAATGAATTTTGGGAAGATGATATGAAGAAGAAGAAGAAGAAGAAGAAGAAGAAGAAGAAGAAGAAGAAGAAGAAGAAGAAGAAGAAGAAGAAGAAGAAGAAGAAGAAGAAGAAGATGATGAGATTGCAAGAGAGTGGTTTTTTTTTTCTGGGTTTAGGGTTTAGGGGTTAGGGTTTTAGGATTTTAGGGTTTAAGGTTTTAGAATTTAGGGGTTAGGGTTGACAAAATGAAATGTTAGGGACATAATTGAAAATCACTGCAAACATTAGGGGCTCAAAAGGGTGTTTTGCCAAAAATATATGGGAAGATGAAGACAAAGATAAAAAAAATTGAGAATAAATTGAGAATGAAGTTTCTGGTGATGTGTAATTTTTTTAGGGTTTAGGATTTAGGAGTTTAGAGTTTTAGGGTTTAGTGTTTTTAATATTTTTAAGGACTAAATTGAATGAAGATGAAGATTAAAAAAAGTTTTAGAGTTTAGAGTTTAAGGTTTAGGGTTTTAATATTTTTTAAGGACTAAATTGAAATGTTTGGAAGAGTTTTGGGACACTTTACTATTTTATTTTGAAAATTTGGGACTAAAATGAATAAAGATGAGAAAAAAGAGGGGGAATTGAGAATAATATAAATAAAGATGGGTCAAGGGCCTAATTGTTCAACTCAGACTTTTTTTAGAGTTTAGGGTTTGAAGTCTTAGATTTTGGGGTTTTAGGGTCTGGGGTTTTAGAGTTTAGGGTTTTAAATATTTTTAAGGACTAAATTGGAATGTGTGGAAAAGTTTTGGGACACTTTATAATTTTATTTTGAGGATTTGAGACTAAAATGAATGAAAATGATGAAAAAGAAGGGGAATTGAGAATAATGAAATAAAAATGGGTCAGGGACCTATAAGTACAATGGGGAAATGCTGATGTGTCGCTATTTTATGACGTGGCAGCTCTTTTTTTTTAAAAAAAAAACATAACGGGTGCTGACGTGGCCATAACGGGACACGTCAGCACATAACGGGACACATCAGCGTCCGTTATGGCCACGTCAGCTTTTTTGTAACGACAATATGACGGAGGGACCAATTAGTGCAGCGTTTGCAAAATTCGGGGACCGGCTAGTGCAATGCATAAAATTCAGGGACCTATCTGTCAGCGAGCGCATAAATCAGGGACCGAAAAGTTATTTTACTCATTAAGTGTATTTGTGGGACATTAAATGCCACAAATTTAACTATTTGGTCCCTCTATTTTAAAACTGAAATATGAGTTGGCTACATTTTTCAAAAGTCAATTATTTAGTCCATCTTTCCTATTTGGTCATGTCTATTTGGTCATGTCTTCTAAGGTTAGCAACGTCCTCTCTCTCTCTCTCATCCTCCTTTGTGGGTCGTGGATTGGATTTTTTGAAGTGAAGAAGCTTGTGGGAAGAGACGTGGGTTGGGGTTTTTGAAATGAAGAAGGTTGTTGTAAGTCTCTTCTATTCGATGAGTTAATACCATTTGGTTGTGGTGTAGCAAAGTTAATTTTTCTAGTTAGTTTGTAATAGGTATGATGTCTATTATTATTTTGCTGAAAGAAAGGAAAAAGATATCTTCTAATTGGAAAAATTGCTTCTAAATATTCTTTTTGATTATAAACGATTTCATCGTCCATTGCAATATATCAAAAATGATCTATTTGAAAATGTTGTAAGAAATGATTAATAATTGATTAATTGATTAATAAAATGAATAAAATGTTTATTTTTTATTATGGATTTCCATTTTATTAATTACTATTATAAATAAAAATATATAATGCATTATTAAATTAAAATTTTATTTATTCATTTTCAAATAAATTAAATAAAATTGAATTTAAAAATATTAATAAAAATCTTCAATATAACAATATAAATAATTAAATGAAATAAATTAATAAAAAGATTAATGCATAAAAAAATACAATAAAATATATGAAGAAACTAATGAGTGACTAGATCTTCTCAAATATATAAGCATACGACATACCCTGTTATTTTTGAAGTTTTATTCATTTTGTCGTAGCAGTTAATTAAGCATGCTTAATGCTCATTTAGCTGTTGGGAAAATAACTAGTTGGATGAATTATTCAATCTCATTAGTTATCACAACGAGTGAAGATATTTATGAAATTGAGGGAAAATAGCTCTTTTTTTTTCTTTTATTTGTTTACATTATGCTACGTTTTCTTCTTATTTTATTTTCATTTCTAATGTTCTCTAACACAAAACATGATAAAAAGAACAAGAAACTCCCTAAATTGATGCAATGGTGCTCTAGTCATGTTGTCCTAGCTCCGAGTCAAGCATCCTAGCTGCTCATATGGTGGAGGAATTCAAACCCTAGCTCCTTAGCCATGAAACCAGCTTGGAGGATGAAGATGGAAGAGATGGTGGAGAGGAGAAGATGAAGGCGTGAGTGGGAATGAAGGGAAAATGGAGTTAAATGTTGTGTGTGTGGAATGAATGGGGTAGGAGGCTGATTAGGGACTAAAGGAGGCTAAAATTTTGGGCCTTAGGTCATAGAAATCGGGTCATTTAAGTGTGGATTCGGGTTGGGCTTTTAAAAATACATGTGCAAAATTCTGCACGATTTGCTGGATTGTTGTCAAATTCGCATCTGGCAACAATCCGGCATAGCTGAAAACTTATGCTTGCTGGAATTTTGCTTGCTGTTTCATTGTCAGATGCACATCTAGCAAAAATCCGGCAAAGGTCATAAAAGTGCGGTTTCTTCACCGTTTCGCTTCCAACTTGATTCTGCTTCGATCCCGGTCTTCTTCCACTTCAATCCTTGGATCTTTGGCTCCTAAAAACTTACAATTGCACTAAGATAGACATGTAAAACCTCAAGATATAATTAAACACTTAAAACACGAGAGATTTACACAAAACAATAAAAGGACCAAAATGAAATTGTGTTCTCAATGCAACAATTATCATATCTAAAGGCCTAAAACACCTAATATAGGCTATAAAACATCATAAAACACATTCAAAGATCTCTAGATAGCATGGTATAAATCGGCTCGATCAACTCGGTGCTAATCTGGATACATCATGAAAAGAAGAATGAGAACATAATATTCCCAGTAAGAAGAAATAGTAATCAATAGTATTTCCATAATGTACCCAGCTGTATAAGCCACAAAAAAATATACATTTAACTTAAAACATTATCTCAAACGTAAGTATATCACTTATACTTTGTCCATTAAATTACAACCTTTCCTTTTGTAACATGGTGGTGGCTTTTCTCACTCACCTTGGTGGTTTTCCTCACTCACTATCTGTATACCAAGGCGTCCCTCGGTCAGATCCGAAACAGAAACCATAAATAAGGTCGCCTTCTTCAAGGATCATTCCTCCATTTAACCATTATATATATTACCGGTTGAGATAGGAAATCATCATACAGACAGTAAATTTTTATTAAAAAGAACCTTTTATATCAACACGCATATATATATATATATATATATATATAT